>SJYO01052474.1:41163298-41445614 GCA_006410555.1 Capra ibex | reverse complement strand
CTTCTTAACTACGAAAACTTGACACCACAACCTCTTCTGAGAACTCTCAGGGAACCGGACGTTCCTCTAGGTTGGTCAGGTAAGACTTCCTCTAGTCGGGACCCTAAAGAAATCTCCCTTACTACGACTTCGACTTTGAGGTCATGAAACCGGTGGAGTACGTTTCTCAACTGAGTAACCTTTTCTGACTACGACCCTCGCTAACCCCTGTCCTCCTCTTCCCCTGCTGTCTCCTACTCTACCGACCTACCGTAGTGACTGAGCTACCTGCTCTCAGACTCACTTGAGGCCCTCAACCACTACCTGTCCCTCCGGACCGCACGACGCTAAGTACCCCAGCGTTTCTCAGCCTGTGCTTACTCGCTGACTTGACTTGACGTGCACGACTCAGGACGCCTTCGGTGGGATCTGTTCCGGGGTAACAAGGGGTAACTCACATTCTTCGTACCTACATAACCTCCGAGGGTGGAGTAGTCTCAGACGGACCGTGACGTGAGGAGGTGGAGGGTCACGTGTCGTCTCTTGCGCGGCCGGGGTCCCGGCTCTCGGCGGACCTGGTTCGTCGGGAGCTTCCTCGTACACTATGCCGGGAGTCTCCCGCGGTCCCCCGCCCCGGTCCCCGCTTCCCTCCCCGCTTGTTTCCCCGCCCCGTCTCCCTGACCCCACGGCCTTCTTGAAAGCGCGCACCTGTCCCTCAAGGAGTGGAACGAAGGCCGAAGGTTAAGAATGCCGAAGGTTCTCAAGCACCAGACCGAAGAAGGCTTTGACGATACTCGGGTGGCGGCGGGGACGAGAGGAGGGTCTTCGGCCGGCGGGGCGTTCGTACGTAATGGATAACGTGCCAGTGCCAGAGGCAGTGTCCGTGGGAGTTGGGGTGGGGACCGGACGGGAGGCCGGGAGAGAGAGGAAGTGGGCGTGGACGTACGTTCGAGGGGGCCCGGCGTCCACGCCTGCTGCCGCCTTAAGGTGCGGGGCGTCTCCGGGAGGTCGGGATCTCTCCCCTTTCCCTCGGACGGCGGATTCCGGAGGTCCGACTACAGGGTTCCACGCACCCTTGGGGCTCCGTGACTAGCCGTCCCGCAACTACCGGTACCTCCGATCCGAATCCGGCCAGGACCGGTTCCGCGCAGAAAACGAAGGGAGTAGTTCAGGATTCCTCCCCACCTTAAGAGTGAAACCCCAGAGCGAACACGACGTGGCGACTAAGAGGTGGAGAGACGTTTCTTGGAGAGCTGATCTTAGGGACTTCTGAAATCTTCGTGTCCACAATTAAGACAACTTACGACTCAGCGGGACGAAATTTTTTTTTTTTTTTTTTTTTTTCTGGTCCCGTCCCCCTTAGTCGACTCAAAAAAACTTATTAATGCCAATTTTAACTCCGTTCTTAGCTTCCAGTCAGTTACGGGCGCTCCATCTACGGAATTTACTCAGGTGTTCAGTAGGTAAATAGTAAGTGTGAGATGAAATCTTGGAGAAGGTGAGACACCCAAACAAAGTCAACTTTAAGCAAAGGTATCTTGAATTCAACGATAGACAATGACTTTCCTGTGGACTCCAGGGTGTCTATCCCGAGTGGGCTTCCTATCCTCGGGTGCTAAAGATTCGTCTGAACCCAACTTGATGGGTCGTCACATTTCGTTCAAAGGACGAACGGGACTCCCTCCCAGTCACACTGTCTTTGATTGAGTCACTGAGAAATTGGTTCACACGGGAGGAAAAGAAAAAGGTCCAACACGGGAAAATCGGTTCTTCGTACCTCCATTAAGTACCGGTCGGGATGATGACATCCCTCGAACTTCCTCGACTGTATGACAGCCTGTGGAAAATGAGATTACTTAACGTGTGAGGTGATGTTTGCCGATGAGCGGGTCGACGGAGTCTCCTGTCCATTTTGTTTCTGACCTATTACGTTTGTCAATATTTTCCAAAATTATATAATGACATAAAAACAAAACACTCTTTTTCGTAAATTCCAATACCCGGAGAAGACACATAGTGTCGTGGCCCTTCCGTATTATACTGTTACTTGATTTGAAACTTCACAGGTATAGATAATCATTGAACCGTTCTTCATTTTACAATCACATATAAAAATTTTCCGTTTGTAGTTTAAGTAGATGACGCAAGATCTTGAGATCTTACTAGACAAGGAAGTAAAACTTAATTAAAACAAAGAAACAAAAACCGACACGACTCCGAAGTAATACACACCCGAAAAGAGATTAACGTCTCTTACCCCCGATGGGAGATCAACGCTACGACTCCGAAGAGTAACGTCACCGAAGAAAACAACGTCTCGTACCGGAGATCCCACCCTCCCGAGTCGTCGACACCGAGAACCTGAGATATCTCACGGCCGAGTCATCAACACCGCTTGTCCGAATCAACGAAGAGTCGTACACCCTAGAAGGACCTGGTCTCTAATTTGGACACAGAAGACTTAACCGTCCGTCTACGAAATGGTGACTTGGTGGTCCCTTCGGGACACTTAATTATAAACTTAGCTTGAAATATTTCTCATCATACACACAATCAACGAGTCAGTACAGGTTGAGAAACGTTGGGACACCTGATATCGAACGGTCCGAGGAGACAGATACCTTAAGAGGTCCGTTCTTATGACCTCACTAACGGTAAGGGAAGAGGTCCCGTAGGAGGACTGCATCCCTAACTTCGGCCCAGAGGACGTGACGTCCGTCTAAGAAATGGTAGACTCGGTGGTCTCTTCGGGTTTCTCATCGTATCACCCAGGAATATTAAGAGATTGTGGTAGACGAGTTTTTATGAGGGTCTTAGACGATAAGTCTGAAATAAATACGAGATGGTTCAAAAGACATTACGTTACGTCTAATACAAATTTTACAGTAGATTGTATATACTTTCTTTCACTTTCACTTCAGCGAGTCAGCACAGGCTGAGAAACGCTGGGACACCTGACATCGGATGGTCCGAAGAGAGAGGTGCCCTAAGAGATCCGTTCTTATGACCTCACCCAATGGTAAAGGAAGAGGTCCCCTAGAAGGGCTGGGTCCCTAGCTTGGGCCCAGAGGGTGTGACCTCCGTCTCCGAAATTGGAGACTCGGTGGTACTCCTAAATTGTATATACTCACTAATGATACACAACCGTGACATAGTTTACAAAATGATTACACCATTAAGAAAATTAGGAATGTTGTCGGGATACTCTATTCATGATAATAATAGGGGTAAAATACATACTTCCTTGTCTCATGTTTGTTCATTAAAAGGCTCTATAATCACGGTCGAAATGACATAACATAGTTATAAATAAACTTAGTAAAAATCCTTTCTTTTTTTTTTTGTTAAGTTTTAGTACCCACTCTTTATTGGACACATTAACAAAAGAACGAAAACGAACAAACAAAATATTAAAGTACAACAGTTTAGAGAGTAAATTCTTCAGAAAGAGTACATTCTTCCATCAGTTTTCTCAATCTGTACTGTCTTTACTGACTCGTGCGTGTGTGCAATAGAAATATTGTCGTTGGGGAGTTCTCAAACTTCTAAGAAACTGACAGACTCAAGAAAAACGGTCTACTTGTGAGCAAAAGTTGTCTGAAATGAGAAGAAAGAAGGACACAGTTCTGAAAGTGACAGAACTAGTCTGAAGGTGTCTAGATAAGGTTAAACATTTGTATGAGAAATATACTTTTTTATTTTTCTTTCGAAAAAGAGGGTTAATTTTTGATTGTGTGTTCTTCTTTCTTTTTTCTATGTTTCTTTTTTTAAAATTGACTTTTTTTTGGACTGTAAAGACATACTTATTGAACCTTTAGTACTTTTAGGTTTTTATTTTATTTAAAAGGTAAAAAGGTTACCTTCTTTTTTACTTTAATTTCGTGTCCTTCTTTTGGAAGACATGAAGGAAATAGGTCTTTGTCATTGGTAACAATTATAAAGTTATACAGAGGAGGTAAAAAAATTAAACTTCTAAGGTAAGTTGTATAAAAAACATTTGATGACAAAAAATGAATTACGTTGTTTTATACAAGTATAAACACCCTTTCACACAAGTCAAGTGTAGATGTCTGAGTAAGGAACCACGTGGACGAAACAATAGACTAAGGGTTTTCACCGACACTCGGGGTTTAAGGACGAGTCGAGGTTCCTGGTATTCTAGTCTGTCCCGAAAGGACCTCGGTCTCCTTTGAGAGTCGACTAGCACACACTATACCCTTATCCGTCACCAGGGACCTAGTTTTCGTCGTCGCACTCCAGAATACAAACCGGTTTTCCCTAGACTCATCCTTAAATTGTGACGACATAGACTACCTTGAGTGACACGGGCGTTTTCGTGAGTGTCTCCGTAAATTGACTTTACAATTATGGGAGATAGATTTACCAGGATGCCAAACCAATCATTAACCGAGGTTTTGGGAATTTGTCTGAACGTTAGATTCTCTTTACAGTCTCTTTTATAACGAAAAGTAACGACAAAAGTCAGTGAGTAAGCACAGACTGAGACTCTGGGGGTACCTGGTGTCGTGTGGTCCGAAGGGACAGGAAGTGTTAGAGGACCTCGAACGAATCTGAGTATAGGTAACTCAGTCACTACGGTCGGTTGGTAGAGTAGGAGATAACAGGGGAAGAGGAGGACGGAAGTCAGAAACGGTCGTAGTCCCAAAAAAGGATACTCATCCGAGAAACGTAGTCCACTGGTTTCATAACCTCGAAGTGGAAGTCGTAGTCAGGAAGGTTACTTATAAGTCACAACTAAAGGAAATCCTAACTGACCAAACTAGAACGTCAGGTACCCTGAGAGTTCTCAGAAGAGATTGTGGTGTCAAGTTTTCGTAGTCAAGAAGTCACAAGTCGGAAGACTACCAGGTTGTGAATGTAGGTATACACTGATGACCTTTTTGGTATCGAAACTGATATACCTGGAAACAACCGTTTCATTACAGAGACGAAAAATTATACGACAGATACAACCAGTATTGAAAAGAAGGTTCCTCGTTCGTAGAATTAAAGTACCGACGTCAGTGGTAGACGTCACTAAAACCTCGGGTTCTTTTATTTCAGACAGTGGCAAACGTAACAAAGGGGTAGACAAACGGTACTTCACTACCCCGGTCTATGGTACTGGAATCAAAAGACTTGCAACTCAAAATTCGGTCGAAAAAGTAAAAGGAGAAAGTGGCAATAGTTCTCCGAGAAATCAAGGAGAAGTGAAAGACGGTGTTCCCAGTACAGTAGACGTATAGACTCCAATAACTATAAAGAGGGTCGTTAGAACTAAGGTCGAAAACGAAGTAGGTCAGGTCGTAAAGAGTACTACATGAGATGTATATTGTTCCACTTTTATATGTCGGAACTACATGAGGAAAGGGTTAAACCTTGGTCAGACAACAAGGTACAAACTAAGATTGGCAACGAAGAACTGGACGTATGATCAAAGTGTCCTCCGACGATTCAACCAGAAGAAAACGGTAGAAAAATTCTTAAAAGGTGTCAAATAACACTAGGTGTGTCAGTTTCCGAAATCGTATCAGTTACTTCGTCTTCATGTAGAAGAAGACCTTAAGAGAACTAAAAGGATACTAGGTCACCTACAACCGTTAAACTAGAGACCAAGAAGACTGAAAAGATTTAGGTCGAACTTGTAGACCCTCAAGAGTCCAGTACATGATAACCTCTTAAAACTCGTAATGGAACGATTGTACACTTTATACACGTTATCACGCCATCAAACTTGTAAGAAAGTGTTACGGGAAGAAACCCTAACTTTACTTTTGACTGGAAAAGGTCAGGACACCGGTATCGACAAAAGGCTTAAACGACCGTATAACTCACGTCGTGAAAGTGTCGGAGTAGAAAATCCTAAACTTTATCGAGTCGACCTTAAGGTAGTGGAGATGATCGAAACAAGCTTCACTACGAAGGATTCCGGGTGAACTGAAGTGTGAGGTCCTACAGACCGAAATCCACTCGCTAGTGTGGTAGCACAAATAGACCCAGTAATTATAAATTGACTGATGTTTTAATTTGTGTCGTATATGAGTTAATGGATATTTATATTATTCCATAATAAACTTCGTCATAGATCCATGTTGGTACAAGGATCAAGGATTATTTATTTTAAACGAAAAGTGAAATAAGGTACACTTCAAAAAGGAAAGAATCAGGGGTTTACCCTTTTGGTCCTACTATGATATAAGAGTCTTGGAGGGGAGAGTAAATTGAGGGAAAATTCATCATGGACCCGTCGAATGTCTTTATCTTCAAGAGAAAAGAGAGTCATCATAAGGAGTTGAAGAGGTCTTCCATAGTAGTCCCGTTGTAACCATTAAGATGGGATAGGTGTGACTCCGAATGAAGAAGGTTTGGTCCAACTCCCATATACCGAGGGTTGAGTTTGGAGTTCCATAGAGTTTTTGTCTTGTTTTGTTACTTCTTGTTTTTAGACGACCGAAAATCCCTAATGAGAAGTATTACCATTCCTACTTATGTTCAGCATTACATAATCGAGAGTCGTCGAATTAAAAGATTCACACCGACATGAATTTCCTCACCGAAAATTTTATAATATTACATAAAACTTAATTGAGCCGTTAACTTTGTCCCTACTTTTTAACAAAGGAGAGTAGGTGGAAAAAAAAAAAAAGAAAGGTCTTATCCGTCGTGTCAGATTGAGTAGACAATGGGTGGTGATCAGACCATTGACCCGTGTAGTTTTATTGTACCGTTCACAAGACTTTTATGTCTAAGGGTTCGAGACAGAAACCCGAAGGGGTCACCCAGTCGCCATTTCTTAGGTGGACGTTACGTCCTCTCCGTCATCTGTTCCCAAACTAGGGACTCAGTCCTTCTACGGGACCTCTTCCTTTACCGTTGGGTCGTTGGGTGAGGTCATCAGAACAGGTCTCTTAGAGCACCTGTCTCCTCGGGTCTTTCGACGTCAGGTTTCACAGCGTTCCTCAGTCTGCGGTGATTTCACAGAATCGGACGTGAGTTCGAGATAGACATCTCTGAGACTGAGTGACCCAGACCCAACCTAGATCCCCTAGACGTAAAAATCATCAAAAAGTTGAACAAAACTCTTAGTGACCGGATCGTCTTTCGTGACTTTGTGTACTTTTGGTCCTAACACCAGACCGAATGGGTCACTGGTTCCCGTTCAATTAGAAACATGTAGTCAATGAAAGAAGTGACCATACAACACCCTGTTAATATAATCAGTGATAATACATACTAATGAACTAGAGGAATTTTTTTATAATTATTCATTCACCGTAAGAAAACACAAAAAAGGTGACTTTTAAATTGTGACCGTCCATATCTATGAGTTTTAGTGTCTACGGATGGAGGAAAAAGGTAAGTCGACTGCAGAGAAAGGATCAGGTAATCCTCCTATTTATAGTTAATTCTTTCACAGAACTCTTAACGAATTCTAAACTAATGTTCAAGGTAAAATAAAGACACAAACAGAGTAACGAAAGACTAAGGACTCTAAACCCCTAAACAGACAACAAAACACAAATTGACAATCGAAGGACAGTTTTTTATTCGTATACAAACAAGATCGGAAAGGAAATTAGTACTGAACGTTAGTAATAACCGATTTAAGTCAGGGGGTTTAGTTTTAGGACATTCCACTGAGGTTTCTTTCTATAACCAAGTAGATGTCCCTTATATAGAAAGAGAATTTGTTCATTTGTAATTAAAATACACCGATGTCTAAAGTCGTGATTAACAACAATAAACGAATCCTCTGTACATAATAAATTCGATATTTTAATAAATTATGACTTTGAAATTATAAAGTAAATTAATCAAGGAAGATATTTAAGACAATTATAATTTCGATTCCCCATCCCTATACTCTGGGATGTTACTTTCTCTTTATACTGAAGAAATACGAAACGGAAAATAAAATTTACCAAAGGATGTTGAATGACCTAAATCTACTTACGGTTGGGTTTACTAACTAATTGTATAAGATGACCGAGTAGAAGGATCCGATCACATTATATACTCCCAGTCTACGACTCTTTAACTGAGTAGATTAAATTTACATTGAAAATTTTTGAATCTATAATTTCGAATCCAACGGTAATTAGTTTACATAAATTTATAAAAAGTGAACAGTACGGGGGTGGGACACAGACAACTAATATCAGTATCTAGTATCGAGTCTCCAGACTCTTGCCTTATGGAAGTAGGGAAGAGGTCATGGGGTTTAGTCGCCTGTGGTCTAAGAGGAACTGATCGACCACGTCTGAAGAAGGAATTTCCTGGTCTATCATTTATGAATTCCGAGATATCAGACACAGTTCCCGAAGAGACCACCGAGTCTACCATTCCTTAGACGGATGTTACGCCCTCTGGGACCGACCGGATCTCTTAAGGTACCTGTCTCCCCGGACCGTCCGATGTCAGGTACCCCGACGTTTCTCAGTCCGTGCTGACTCGTTGATTGTGAAAGTGAAAAAAGTGAAAGTCAGAGACAGTTTGATGAGTCGAGACGGCACATCGTCTTTTTGTCGGTATCTGTTATCGGTCATATGTTTGCTTACCAGTACCGACATAAGGTTATTTTAAAGTGAATGCTTTTGTCGTCATCCAACCTAAACCGGACACTCAGTATCAAACGGTTGGGGATACATCACTGAAACTCTATTATGTAAGGTACATACTGTCAGAGTTCACAGTCAAGAAGAAAGTCGTTTAAACACGTCCTCCAACTGTGATTTGGTCACGTACCCACGTCTATTCTTTCAACGAGGTGACAGGTGTAGACATAGAGACTCAAGGTAAGGGCACAAAGATTGACCCAGGTGTAACGAGTCTTCCATAGTAGGTTTCCCGGGTACTCTAGTACGTCCCACAGTGGGAACAGAAGGAATGAACGAAGGGGAGAGTTCGTCGAGAAGACACGGAGTTTAAAGTTATAAGACATAGTCGAGAAGAGTATATCGGGTTTTAAGTCGACAGAAAAGTCGGGAATTCTAAGTCGATTTAAGGTGAGTTTAGAAATAAGGTATGTAAGACCATTGGGTTTCGGAAGGAGTTTTACATGGCTTTAAGGGTCCTACCCCACCCCTACTGGCATTGACTGAAACCCATGGACCGAGGTACATAAGACGAAGACAAGTTGTTGTAAAACTGGGTCTACACTTTGTCAGTAAAAAATCAAAGGAGGTCTCTGGAGTAGGTGTGTCTCGTAAACACCCGGACCATTTACAGTGACTAGTCCATTCCCAGACTTCCTTCTTCGTGTAGTATGGCATATTATATATTGATTTTCAAGGAACATTCGGTATCGAAGACATAAATTTTCAAGAAATAGGGTCGATGGTAGTCTCAAGGGCGTTACCGAAAGTGAGTGACACCAGAGACTCGTAGGACGACCAGATAAAAGAAGAAGAGGGGGATGAAGGGAAAGGGGAGTAGAAGGAGAGAGTTCTCACTTTGTGGTTTAGGAAAGGTAACGACTCGTCGAATTATTTAGAACCCAACGAACTCAGGAATAGTTGTGGACATGGACGTCTCAGAGACAGAGAAGAGGTTCTCCGGATTGTTTTATCAACTAGTTTGTTCGTTCAGAACGGGTTCTTCCTAAGACCTCGGTTGTGACAGTCCTTAAAAGTCAAGGTATTAGAAAGTTGGGAGCTCCGGAAGAAGGTACTATAACGGGGACGAATCTCAGGAGGGAGAGAACGTGGGTCTTTTCAGGATGAGTAGGAAATCTTGAGTAGGATCTGTCACTAAGTGGGTTCTTAGGATGGAGGTCTTCCCTTAGGACAATCAGAACGTATAAATACTTATCCCCCATACGACAGATAGAGACTGGTGAATTTAAGTTCAAGTTCAGTACCCGTTCACGTTTAAACCCCTCTTTTACTCTCTCGACCAAAAAGGACTGAGTGGACATTGTACTCTCCCGTCAGAAAATCCCTACCGAAGGAAATCTAAGGAGTGGACCGACTAAAGACACGAAGAGGTGGACGTCACAGGAATTTCGTTTTTGCTTTAGACGGTCTTAATCGTGACGGAATTCCCGTTTTCACCGAAGACACGAACAAATGGAAAGGTCTAAGGATAAAGGGGAGAATACCTTGGGACCACAGAGAAAGACAGAACAACTGTTACTCAACGAAAATTCTTCCACGAAAAGAAAAGTTGTAAAATACAACAAACAAGTTCCTTTTAGCTTCGTCAGATTACTTTTATCTTAAGTTGAAGAGGTCCTTTTAAACTGAGTTTCAAGTTACCCAGGGGAAAGATTTTAATAGTCCAATAACAGACGAGAGTTCCTTTTGGTTGATCAGTCATTCATAAATAACTCGTATATAAACGTTCCGTGTCACGGTATAGGACCCCTAAGGTACCACCCACACGGTCTCAGAACAGACGTTACTGGACAGGAGAAACAACACGATACCTTTGACACTACTTGGTAACAAGAAACAAGAGATCTTGTAACACGACAAGTAAAGAACCACTGTCTAATGACGAAATAAACTTCTCCTACATTAAATTCTTGTCGGTCCATCTTCTCCATGTATCCCGTTTCATGTACCTAACCCCGTGACTTGAAGGTACTTCAGACTCCCGGGGTGAGAGGGGGGTGGCGGTGGAGGTGTACCAGTGGTTGGGGTTTCGAGAAAAAGGTCGTAAAATTAAATAAAAATCACCCTACCAATCAGATTTATTAACTGACGGTAATCACCTTTGATCTTCTGGATTTTAGGAAGGAGTAATCCTACGTCCAGAAATCGGTCTAATTCTCAAAACACTCCCGAAGAGGGATCGAATTTCAAAAGTATAACACATTATTCATCGTCAGGTCCTTTGTTTAGTCAGAGAAACCGGAAAAAGTAAGCGAGTCCGTACGTTAAGTAAAGTGTCTGTAGGTAACTCATGAAGACACTTCGTAAAAATGTTGTCACTTATACACAGGACCGGGAAGTGAGGGAACAACTCTTTCTCGTCTCTTTCAGTAGACTTGATGGTCAAAAATTCTACTCTGATCGGGATGGTCGGTTAAATCCTTTAAAGGCACAGAAGTTGGATGACTTACCATATCAACATTTCCCACCTTGTTAACCTCTTGACAAAAGATACCTTCCATTAAACAACTTATCCCGTCATGAAGATTTCAAATCGTACGTTTCCTTAGTAGACCTCCCGAACAAATTTTGTCTAATGTCGAATTTCTCCACCCTACCCCTCTCCTTTCCCTCCGAGTCCTCCCTCCCCTATATATATATATATATTTTAACACTGACTAAGTGTGACAACATACCGTCTTTGGTTACGTCGTACCATTTCGTCAAAAGGAGGTTAATTTTTTATTTAGTTTCTTTTTGTCTAATATCCCGAGTTGTGGAGTGACGTGGGTGATTAAGACTAAGGACCTAGACCCTGCCTCGGCCTCTTAAACATAAAGATTGTTCCAGGAAGAGTGAGATCGAGTGAAGGTGTAACATCTTCACGCTTGTTCGAGAGACCTTAGAGAGAATGTTCTCGTAATCAGGGTAAGTACTGACGAGGAGGACTGGATCAGTGAAGGACTTCTAGGGTGGAAAAATATAGCAGTGTGACCTGTAATCCTAAATTTATGTATTTAAACCTCCGTCCTTCCTGTGTTTGTAAGTCTGGTATCGTAAGGTGAGACTTGGGTAATTATAAAGTTTTTAGAGAAAAATACGTCCATAGTCTGTAATTCTGTCAGTGAGGTTGCTACATCCGAAGGTACCCCGCGACTTTCCCTTATACCTCCCTACTATGGGTAAAGCGAGGGACTCCTTGTGTCCGGCTTTACACTTGGAGGATCTCAGTACCCGTTTCCTGTAGTCGTAATACCTAAACCACCTCTTTAGACCGGTTCCATTTATTTGAAAGTCAGGGAGTGTATCTCCAGTAACAATAAGTCAAAAGACATAAAGATAACACTCAGGAAACAATTGAATTTAGATGAAGATTTGAATAATAAATACTTTTCTATGTCTACCCTTGTGATTAATATATTAAAGATTAGCACTTCAGTCATTTTTTATATTTATAGAAACGAGAGGAATCTCTACAAATATACTAGTTTTTTAAACTAATTAGATTAAGGGAATGATTAGTATAAAATAGATTTTGATTCATTGTAAGGACTCTCTCTAATTAAAAAAAACCGAACTCGTTTATCTACCGGATTAAAGATGTTTACAACTGAAAACTTAAGATAAGAAAAATTTTGGTAGATATCAGTCAGTAATCTTAGATTACCCGTAACAAAAGTTCATAATTTTATAAAGTTAGTAGTAAATACAGAATTTCAATGGGAAAGCCGTTTAAATAAGTTTCCGGTCAATTTGGACTTCTATTTCGTGTGTGTGTTTTAGACTCGTCATTTAATTTACAGTGTTGTAATTGATGATTCATACTTTAAATAAGTTTTGTTTTAGGTAACTTCGAAGAGGTGTGTGTCGGGCGAATGAGGATAAAATAGATTGTTAGGACCGATGGATCAAATGACTGTTAGATCGATTGATCAAAAAATAAGATTTCGTCAATTTATTTATCCGATGTCGATTTCTCCTTTTGTTATGGTTATCCCTGTACACCATCGGAATACTTTCGGAGTCATTTCATTATTTTTCGTCTGTTTACTTTTCAGGTTAACCTTTCTACGTTTATAACTGTGTTACTTCTATCCTGGAGTTCAAGTAGTTAAGTAAGCTGTCTAAACAAATTCGGGGGTGAGAGCACCTTGAATGAAATATTATATTATATCTAAAAATTATAGAATCATTTCACCTTTAACAATAAAGACCAAAATATTATCTCTGGGTTCTCCGAGTCATGGAAAGGAACCCAGTCTGTTATACTTCAAAGTCTTACCCCTAAACTTAGACCCAAATAAATTGAGGTATCAGGTGTAAGAAAAGTAAACAAGTAAGTAACTGAGTAAGGTCGGTAAGTAAATAAGTCAGTAAACTTATATCGTTCGTAACAACTCTAATTCCATATCGAGGAGTACCTCAAATATCAAGACCAGGGGTCTTAAACATATAATTTTTTACATGTTATAAGATTTTCTGAATCTTCATATAAGTCTTAATATCACACATTTTTCTTTCGTTTTCTGATCGAAGAATACTCTTTCTTCAGAATCACAGAATGCCTTACGTCGGGATCCTATGAACCCTTTCCTTTATAAACAAGGTTAATCTTACAGTTAGTGAGGACTGAGTCTTTACGTCCAATTATATAAGCCAAGAACAGTGTGATAAAACACAATTTACAATAGTAAAAATAGTAAATTTACAATAGAAATAGTATAAATAGAGAATTTTTATAAAGTTCAAGGGAACGGGAGTCGGGTGTCCTTAAATAATGGACCACACACACACACACACACACACACACACACAATCAGTGAGTTGGCACAGACTGAGAAACACTAGGGCACCTGACATCGGGTGGTCCGAGGACACAGGTACCTTAAGAGGTCCGGTCTTATGACCTCACTCAACGGCAAGGTAAAGGTCCCCTAGAAGGACTGGGTCCCTAGTTTGGGTCCAGAGGACATAATGTCTGTCTAAGAAAGTGACAGACTCGGTGCTCCCTTCAGAAATGGACCACCCCGTTTGGGTTTAAAACAAGGACTTTCTAAAGATTCGAAGGGAACCCCGAAGGGACCACCGAGTCACCATTTCTTAGACGGACGGTCACGTCCTCTGTGCTCAAACTAGGGAATAGTCCCTTCCTTGATTCCGTCGGGTGGTCCGAGGGGGCGGGGACCCTAAGAGGTCCGTTCTTGTGACCTCACCCAACGGTAAAGGAAGAGGTTACGTACTTTCACTTTTCACTTTCCCTTCAACGAATCACTGTTCGTTGAGTACACTGTTCCTCCTTGATTCGGGTACCCGGTGTTGTTGACTCGGACACGAGATCTTGCACCCTCGGGGTTCATGACTTCGGGTGTGCGGGCTCTCAGACACGACACTCTGTTCTTTTCGCTGACGTTACTCTTCGGGCGGGTGTGTGGTGTTGGTCTCTCATCGGGGCGTGCTGTTTCTGGGTAGTGTCCCTTTATTTATTCATTTAGAATTTTTTGTTTTGTTTTTTTGATTCGACAATCGCTAAGACGGAACGCGTCGATGATGAGATAAGATACTTAAAATACGGTGACCCTCGATACAACGACGACGACGACGACGATTCAGTGAAGTCAGCACAGGTTGAGACACGCTGGGGTATCTGCCGTCGGATGGTCGGAGGGGGCAGGGACCCTAAGAGGTCCGTTCTTGTGACCTCACCCAACGGTAAAGGAAGAGGTTATGTACTTTTACTTTTCACTTTCACTTCAACGAAAGCACATGCTGAGAAACACTGGGGTACCCGACGTCGGATGGTCCGAGGAGGCAGGTACCCTAAAAGGTCCGTTCTCTTGACCTCACGTCACGGTAACGGAAGAGGTCCCTCGATATAATCCTCCACAGATTTTCTATGAGGGCCAAGATCTTTATGAGGAAAAGGGGTCGTACCATATCGCCGTCAGGACAACGGGAAGTGTAAATCCTAGATATTAGGGTCGGATGAACCTTATTAAGAAGGAACGGACAAAAGAGGTCTCCGGATTCCTCGGGGTCTAATGTAGTAGTCAAGTCGAAGGTCAAGTCACCCTGGTAACAAGACAACAGACCACCGTCGTAAAGAGGGAATTGGAGATTTACTCGTTTCGAGTTCCACCGACCCCTCCTTCATTTTTAAAAGAGTTCACATTATATTTGTCACTCCCCGTAGTGAGGGTGAAGGGGGGCATGAAAAATCTGGTACGTAAGACCAATGTCTCCTTTCATAAATAACTACTGGTCAAGTCTCGTACACGGTGTGAGAAGTCCTGTTGTGACTCGGTATCGACTCAGTAGTTATCCGATAAGGTCGTAAGACATTTATACTGTTCCGGTCACTTAGAAAAGTTAAGTTGGTTACGGAATAAAGAAAAACACCATTTAACAGTTCTCATAATGAATCACTCCCAATAAGAATGGGGTGTTCTTGCGAGTGGTTGTCTTAGAGTGTTGACTCCTACAAGAGTTAATCCATCTATGAGACACCCGTAGGCAGTCCGAAAGAGGTCAGTGGGCCACCGAAGTATTTGATTTATTGGGAACTGATTATCATGAGAGTGGACCTTTTAGGGTACCTACCTCCTCGGACCATCCGACGTCGGGTACCCCAACACTTCTCAGCCTGTACTGACTCACTGAAGGGAAAGTGAAAAGTGAAAGTACGTAACCTCTTCCTTTACCGTTGGGTGAGGTCACAAGAACGGACCTCTTAGGGTCCCTGCCCCCTCGGACCCTGCATCGGTCCCTGCATCCGACGGCAGATACCCCAGCGTGTCTCAACCTGTGTTGACTTCACTGAATCGTCATCGTCATCGTTATATGGGAATCAGTTCTCATTATGACAAATTCTATAGTACATCACTTATTCCGGAAGTCAATGTAAGGTAACTACTACATTGACCGTCGTTACATCACTCCTCCTTTCCCTTTAGGAATCAATCTCCAAGGACACTCCCATTCAGTAGAAAGTACTACGTCCCCAGATTACATCAGTTGGTGGATGGTCCACCCACTGATCATGTGGGTCCCTCTAAAAAGAGATACTTAATGAATCCTAACCATTGAAGACCATTTGAGTTTACATCGGTCCGGTCAATACTTCCCCTCAAAGCACAACGACTCAAGTATGTACTTTTGAAGACAAGGACGGGGACATTATTAAATCAAATACTTCGGTGACTCTTTCGTGGTCCACTGACCTCTTTCGGACTGCCTACGGGTGTTTTATAGATGGATTAACTCTTGTAGGAATCAACACTCTAAGACAACCACTCGTAAGAACACCCCATTCTTATTGGGAGTGTGAGATCCTGGTTAGAGTTTCTGACTCTTTCGCTCATAAAACCTCAGATGTAACCCATCTACTCTACATCCTACCCACAAGTGTTCTTTGACTCAAGTCGTCATGTCATATATAATTTGATAGTGTTCGCGGTTCTTACTTCCGACGTCATTGATACCTGAAGTCCACTATTACTACACAGTCACCTTCAAGTAGTCAGGATCGTTTACATGGTGAGAACACTCTCTACAACTATTACCCCCTCCGATTCTAGGTTGGTCAGGTAGGATTTCCTCTAGTCAGGACCCACAAATGACCTTCCTGACTACGATTTCGACTTTGAGGTCATGAAACCGGTGGGGTACGCTTCTCAACTGAGTAACCTTTTCTGGGACTACGATCCTCCCTAACCCCCGTCCTCCTCTTCCCCTGCTGTCTCCTACTCTACCAACCTACCGTAGTGGCTGAGTTACCTGCACTCAAACTCACTTGAGATCCTGAACCACTACCTGTCCCTCCGGACTGCACGACGCTAAGTACCCCAGTGTTTCTCAGCATGTGCTGACTCGTTGACTTGACTTGACTTGACTTCGTACACATAAACTATTAGAGAGATGGAAGTTTAGACAGTTGGAACGGTACTTGGATTTTGACGTTAGATTTCTAACATTTATACCTATATTAGACTAAGAAATTTAAAGAGTATCACAAGGTGCCATACCTACATAATTTAATAAATCGGTAAGAACATAAAAGAAAAAGAAGAAAACATAATTGATTCACATACTTATAGAAATATGTCCGAAGGAACTTGAGTTATGTGTTTACAAAGAGGTCCCTTTTAAGATTCATCTTCAATACCTAGTATTATATAATTAATAAAAATTAAAATCGGGGGTTTACGAAATATAAGGGTCTCATCATAGATTTTCATAGGTAAAACGGTATAAGAATCGGTTGACATGATTGTAATAGTTTGACATATCAAAAACGGATAGATTTCTTATTTTTCAAATAGAACTAACAGTCTTACGTAAAGAGACTAATCTGACTCATGAAAAAAGATGTAAACAAAAGAATAAAAACTGATAAATATAAAGGAAAGACAAGAATAAGAAACGAGTAAAAATAACGAACAGAAAATCGACATCTAAGAATGTCCAAGAAATACAAGACCTATAATTGAGATATACATAGATAATATTTATAAAAAAGGTTAGAAACAAAATAAACTCGAAAAAATATGACAGAACAGAATTTAAAAAATTATTTAAGAGGAATAGAATTTTTTTTAAAAAAAAGATAAATAAATAAAACCCGACACGACCGACACGACGTGTCCGAAAAAAGACGAAAACCGTTCACCCGTGATGAAAGATCAACACCACGTACCCGAAGAGTAACGTCACCGAAGAGAACAACGTTTCTTAGGGCACCTGTTTCCTCGGACCACACGATGTCAGGTACCCCAGCGTTTCTCAACCTGTGTTGACTCGTTGATTGTGTATGTGTGAGAACACCTCGTGTCCGAGATCCCGCGCGTCCGACGCCATCAACGTCACATGCCCGAGTCATCAACGCTGAGGATCCGAGACGTCGTATCCACGTCATCAGTCCCACGCACCGAATCAACGAGGAGTCGTACACCCTAGAAGGTCTAGTCCTGAGCTTGGGTACAGTGGACGTAACTGTCTGCCTAAGAAATGGTGACTCGGTGGTCCCTTCGGGAAACGTTTTTAAAAAGTATACTACAAGAGTTTAAAGGAAAACTAAAAACTCAAAAATTTTTAGAATAAATTTTACAAAAGGGATGGTGGTTCTTTTTTTGTATAAGTATATAAAAAAATTATAAACATACGAAAAGTGGTTAAGGAATCTAAAAATTAGGTAGACTTTAATAGGGAAACTTATCATACTTCAACTTCAGAAAAAAAAGGTTTACCGATCACTTAAAAAGGACACAACAAATAATTTTTTATTCGGAAAAGAGTGACTAAATTTTACGGTAGAAAAGTATATGACTTAATTACATATGTACCAACATAAGTAGATAATAAGAAAATGATAGACTGTAATGTGACGACAATTTTTCTACAAGTTAAATTAGAAAAGAAAGAAAAGTCTTTCGAAGGACAACTTGTTAAAATAATAAACAGTGTCTTGTTTTTTTCACTGGAGATGCCTTTACTAAGAAACATTCAAACTCCAAAGAAAAAGAATACACTTTAGTTTATTGTAAAAATTCACCTTTACTTAGTATACGTTTTAAAATTATCAGGGGTTTAAAAGGAGTTCAGATCCCTTGAAGATCTTTTGTTTTCAGAAGGAAAAAAATTTATCTCTAGTAACTGATATCTTTGGTTCTGGTTTTCTTGTTTTTATTTTATTTATCTGATTTTGGATGATTATCAAAAAACGTAAATTTGTTTTTTTTTTAACCTTTCTACCTCATCATTACAAGTTTTTCTAAGTATGTCCAGGAGAACTGGGTAAAGGGACGGAAACTGAAACAATAAGTTAGATTATTCTTAGACAATGTAAAGAATTCTNCTGCTGTCTCCTACTCTACCGACCTACCGTAGTGGCTGAGTTACCTGCACTCAAACTCACTTGAGGTCCTCAACCACTACCTGTCCCTCCGGACTGCACGACGCTGAGTACCCCAGTGTTTCTCAGCCTGTGCTGACTCGTTGACTTGACTTGACTTGACTTCGTGCACATTCAATTTCCCATAAACTATTAGAGAGATGGAAGTTTAGAGAGTTGGAACGGTACTTTGATTTTGACGTTAGATTTCTAACATTTATACCTATATTAGACTAAGAAATTTAAAGAGTATCACAAGGTGCCATACCTACATAATTTAATAAATCGGTAAGAACATAAAAGAAAAAGAAGAAAACATAATTGATTCACATACTTATAGAAATATGTCCGAAGGAACTTGAGTCATGTGTTTACAAAGAGGTCCCTTTTAATATTCATTTCAATACCTAGTATTATACACTTAATAAAAATTAAAATCGGGGGTTTACGAAATATAAGGGTCTCATCATAGATTTTCATAGGTAAAACGGTATAAGAATCGGTTGACATCATTGTAATAGTTTGCATATTAAAAACGGATAGATTTCTTATTTTTCAAATAGAACTAATAGTCTTACGTAAAGAGACTAATCTGACTCATGAAAAAAGGATGTAAACAAAAGAATAAAAACTGATAAATATAAAGGAAAGACAAGAATAAGAAACGAGTAAAAATAACGAACAGAAAATCGATATCTAAGAATGACCAAGAAATATAAGACCTTATAATAGAGATATACATAGATAATATTTATAAAAAAGATTAGAAACAAAATAACTCGAAAAAATATGACAGAACAGAATTTAAAAATTATTTAAGGGGAATAGCATTTTTTTAAAAAAAGATAAACAAATAAAACCCGACACGACCGACACGACGTGTCCGAAAAAAGACGAAAACCGTTCACCCGTGATGAAAGATCAACACCACGTGCCCGAAGAGTAACGGCACCGAAGAGAACAACGTTTCTTAGGGTACCTGTCTCCTCGGACCACACGATGTCAGGTACCCCAGCGTTTCTCAACCTGTGTTGACTCGTTGATTGTGCATGTGTGAGAACAACACCTCGTGTCCGAGATCCCGCGCGTCCGACGTCATCAACGTCATATGCCCGAGTCATCAACGCTGAGGATCCGAGACGTCGTGTCCGCGTCATCAGCCCCACGTACCCGGATCAACGAGGAGGGGTCCACCCTAGAAGGTCTAGTCCTGAGCTTAGGTACAGTGGACGTAACTGTCTGCCTAAGAAATGGTGACTCGGTGGTCCCTTCGGGAAAAGTTTTTAAAAAGTAAACTACAAGAGTTTAAAGGAAAACGAAAAACTCAAAAATTTTTAGAATAAATTTTACAAAAGGGATGGTGGTTCTTTTTTTGTATAAGTATATAAAAAAATTATAAACATACGAAAAGTGGTTAAAGAATCTAAAAATTAGGTAGACTTTAATAGAGAAACTTATCATACTTCAACTTCAGAAAAAAAAGGTTTACCGATCACTTAAAAAGGACACAACAAATAATTTTTTATTCGGAAAAGGGTGACTAAATTTTACGGTAGAAAAGTATATGACTTAATTGCATATGTACCAACATAAGTAGATAATAAGAAAATGATAGACTGTAATGTGACGACAATTTTTCTACAAGTTAAATTAGAAAAGAAAGAAAAGTCTTTCGAAGGACAACTTGTTAAAATAATAAACAGTGTCTTGTTTTTTTCACTGGAGATGCCTTTACTAAGAAACATTCAAACTCCAAAGAAAAAGAATACACTTTAGTTTATTGTAAAAATTCACCTTTACTCAGTATACGTTTTAAAATTATCAGGGGTTTAAAAGTAGTTCAGATCCCTTGAAGATCTTTTGTTTTCAGAAGGAAAAAAATTTATCTCTAGTAACTGATATCTTTGGTTCTGGTTTTCTTGTTTTTATTTTATTTATCTGATTTTGGATGATTATCAAAAAACGTAAATTTGTTTTTTTTTTAACCTTTCTACCTCATCATTACAAGTTTTTCTAAGTATGTCCAGGAGAACTGGGTAAAGGGACGGAAACTGAAACAATAAGTTAGATTATTCTTAGACAATGTAAAGAATTCTCCCAGTATCTTTTTCGGGGTCACGGGAGTTATTTTTAAAATTAGTCTTAAAATACTTTCACCAAACAATACTGTTAGATGTTTATTGAGAATTATTTTAATGAGACATTCAAAGAGAAAATCTATTTCTTATGAATTAAGTGAGAAAAACATCTCCTTAATAAAAGATCATATAATAAAAAACGAGTAACTTTATCAAACAACATATATAATGTTTCCGGATGAAACATTAAAAGTCTCTTTTATGACTCTCGTGACTGCATTTTTACTTTTATGATTATAATCAAGACAAATATCCAGTATTTAATTATGTCTCAAGTCGGTGTTCTCCCTCGGTTTTTCGATACTTTACACACCAACGACCCGGAAAAAGGAAACCCTAATTATTTGTCTTTTCCTCTCTCACCGCCATTTTAGTACCTATCCAAGTCCAGTTCCTTAAGCGCAGAGACTCGTAAAAAATAAAAGTGAAATAGGAAAGTTCGAAACTTAAAAATCTTTTCGAAAAGAAATTTTTAAAAATAGGAATAAAAAGGTAAAACAAAAATTTAACTTCATATCAAGTAAATGGTACAACATAATCAAAGTTCACATATCGTTTCACTAAAGTCAATATGTGTATTTGTGTGTGTTAAAAAAGGTACAACTTAGTTTAATTAAAATCCATTCATGAACAGTTTTAGTCGATTTACTCTTTTGAGAATTTACGACCAAATTACAAAGTATATATTATCAGTCAGACCATCGCGAGTTAGAGTATCTAAGAATATAAGTAACGAAAGATAAGGGATGAGTTGGTCTTTAAATTGACCTTCTGTACGAAAAAAAAAAATCAAGGTTGTTTGAATCTCAGGTTTATTTCTATATTTGGAAAATTTCACGTACACCTAACACACAAATGTTATGTAATATCTGATTATTTTAATCTACCGAACACATGGTGAAAGATTTATCTCCTTGTATATTTTTTCGTTTGTCATATAAGTTAAAATGACGGAAATGATGACTGACTATAGTAAGACAAGTAAAAAGTATTAACTTTATAAAGTCTTTATAAACATATCCGACTTTGACGACTTTAGGTCACTTTCAACTACGGTCAGGAAGAGATCACACCTGAAACAGGGACCCGACATCACAATAAAGAACCGTGTATCTCGAGTCTCGTTAATCATTTGTATGTTGGAAGATTATCACTTCACTAAGTCTTTTCCGTACGGGGACTCTTGAACAAGTCAAAACAAGATCGGAGAGACGTTGACCCGTTGTAAATGAGAGTACTCTCCACTCGTTAAGACCCGTTTCCCCGTTTCGTGTGTGACACGAATATACAAAAGAGGTTGGTCCGGTGTGAGTCCAGTGAAATCCAGTACATTAACGTGGTGTACGTACCACAGTCCGATGGAGTCTCGTGAAGCCACGAGACGGATACTCGCACTTCAGTCATTCTTGATTTCGAGATAATAGTAATCTTATTCAATCTTTACGTCTTGTTCTCCACTCACCCCGACTTCAATCTTATTCGTATTACCTTTTTTAACTGGTTGTCTGTTGACTCTATACTATTATAGTATAGACAGACCAATTATGAGTCACAAGGTCTTTCAGTCAGTCGTAGTATCTCTGAGACATCAAACGTTTACCCTATGAAGAAATAAGAATTCGTTCAACGATTATCTTTACACTCGAAAATCTTCAGGAATTATATTTAATCTTAGACAAAGGACCAAAATAAGATCCGACGGGTTTGGTGGATTAAGTTGTCATCCCATTCATCTGTTGATATAAAAGGAAGGGACAATATTAGTTCTTTTTTTATAACCGGTAGACATACAGAATCTGTCACATTCCTGTTCAATATAAAAAGTATCAAAAAAAAAAAAGAATTAGTCCGTTCTCTTCTCCGACTATTTTAGGTCGTAATGACTAAAGGGGGTTAATATAAGGACTGACTAAAAAATTTCATTTGAAAATTTAAATCATGATAAAATATGAATGTTTTAATAACCCTTTTATCATGT
This sequence comes from Capra ibex, assembly GCA_006410555.1. NCBI lineage: Eukaryota > Metazoa > Chordata > Mammalia > Artiodactyla > Bovidae > Capra > Capra ibex. Next base: position 41,423,039 of record SJYO01052474.1, on the reverse strand, counting down.
CTCTAAAGGATAAAGGAGTCGGGGTCAAAGGGGATAATATTATGGAATATAATCATACCATGGAAACAGGATAATTACTCGGTCATCACCACGTAATCATGATACGTCTAAAGGAGTCAAAAGGGGATTACAGGAAAACGATAAGGCCCTAGGACAGGTCCTGTGGTGTCATGGAAATCATCAGTACAGAGGTATCCGAAGAAAACTGAAACTGTCAAGGAGTCTGAAGGGAAAAAAAAAAAATTAATGGAGTCCCCTGAAAGAATCACCAGGTCACCGATTCTGAACCACGGGGGTCACGTTTCCCGAGTTAGGGACCTGGTCTTTTGATCTAGGGCACACGACGTTAATTCTGGACCGTGTCCGTTTATTTTTACTTATGAAATTTACTGGAGATCAAAACTACTCATAGACAGTCCATAAAACATCTTACAGGGGGTCAGTCCTGAACAGACCACAGAAGGAGTACTAATCTGACGTCATCATACAGAATCCCTCCTCCTGGTGTCCCCATTGACGGTAAAAGTAGTATAGGATAGGTCACGTATTGAATAGTGACAACTACCATTGGAACTAATGGATCGACTACACCATAAATACTCCAAGGGGGTCACACGTCAATTGGAAAAAAAGAGGAAAAGAGTAGGATATGAGAAATCTTCTTTTAGTGATACACGTCGGGTGTGTTCACCTTAATTTGAGGTGGAGGAACTTCCGTCCCATAGACGTATTTAATAAACCATAACAAAACATTCCCTTTACACAGATAAGGAGGAGTAAATAAATTAGTGAATAAATTGGTCATATCTGAGTGCCTAAAATAAAACACGAGTTATGAACTCATCGTTATGACATGATGAAATAAAACAGTAAGTTTAACCGGTGTTCTCGAGAAAGTCAACCAAAGATACGGGTATGGGGATAGTGACCCCCGTAACACATACTCCCAAAAACCAAATAAAAAGACAAACAAAGAAACAAAAATTCATCAAGTAGTGAATAGTGACACCCCGAAAAAGAAAATCGTAAAGGAATGAAAGACCGTCATGTTCTACGAGGTCCTACGAAGACCTCATGTTCTACGAGGTCCGAGTAGGACAAATACAGGACGGGGTCCAGATCTTGGTCGGTAAAGAGGTTCCTCGGGGTCGAGGAAGGTGACCTCTTACCATAATCTTAGGTGATAGACTCACGAGCCACAGGGACTACGACAATCTCAAGGATAGTTACAATCGACCTTTATGATTCGACCGTAAATTTTTGACGTAAGGTCAATTTCGTTTCTAGACGAGTTTTCCGATAATTTTCACTTCAGATCCGAGAAACCCCAAAAGAAAAAATTTTTTGTTGATATACTTCTGGAGACAAAACCTGAAAAGTTTAAGAGAAACACTGTTGTACTTTTTATTTTTCATCAGGTAAAAACAACCAAAATAAAAAAAGGAGTACTGGACGTCAAGTCAAGTCAGTGAGTCAGCACAGGCTGAGAAACGCTGGGGTACTTAGCGTCGTGCGGTCCGGAGGGACAGGTAGTGGTTGAGGACTTCAAGTGAGTCTGAGAGTAGGTAGCTCAGTCACTACGGTAGGTCGGTAGAGTAGGAGACAGCAGGGGAAGAGGAGGACGGNAGTAGGAGACAGCAGGGGAAGAGGAGGACGGGGGTTAGGAAGAGTCGTAGTCTCAGAAAAGGTTACTCAGTTGAGAAGTGTACTCCACCGGTTTTATTACCTCAAAGTCGAAGTCGTAGTAAGGGAGGATTCTTTAGGGTCCCGACTAGAGGAAGTCTTACCTGACCAACCTAGAGGAACGTCCGGTTCCCTGAGAGTTCTCAGAAGAGGTTGTGGTGTCAAGTTTTCGTAGTTAAGAAGCCACGAGTCGAAAGAAGTGTCAGGTTGAGAGTGTAGGTATGTACTGGTGACCTTTTTGGTATCGGAACTGATCTGCCTGGAAACAACCGTTTCATTACAGAGACGAAAAGTTATACGATAGATCCAACCAGTATAGAAAAGAAGGTTCCTCATTCGCAGAAAATTAAAGTACCGACGTCAGTCGTAGACGTCACTAAAACCTCGGGGTTTTTTATTTCAGACGGTGACAAAGGGGACAAAGGGGTAGATAAAGGGTACTTCACTACCCTGGTCTACGGTACTAGAAACAAAAGACTTACAACTCGAAATTCGGTTGAAAAAGTGAGAGGTGAAAGTGAAAGTAGTTCTCCGAAAAATCAAGGAGAAGTGAAAGACGGTATACTGGAATATCGGGTTATTCAAGGTTTCAGAGAAGAAGGAAACTGGAGTCGAGGAGTTTGTAGAGGAACCTTCTCGACACGTCACAAAACTATTTTTAGAAGCATCTGGACGAGTTATCCCGTCTCAGGTCTCTATCGAGTACGGAGATTGACTTAATCAGTTTCTCTTTGACTTAGGGAAATAAATTTACACATTCATCAATTCGCTCACAAACTATAAGACGGAAAAGGAATAATAAAGAAGAGATAAATACCTGTGTTTTACTTTTCTTTATACATATTTAGTAAATTACATTGTCCTTATATTAATAAAAGATGTGTCAGAATCAAATTTCCTTATTTATTTGTAAGACCAGTAACCATGAGTTTTGAACTTACCCAATGTTGAACTTTTAAATCAACTCCCATATTAAACGTTAAAAAATTGATTGTTTTTACTGTATATATGTTCTATAATTTACTTTAAGGTATTATATGGAGCTGAGTTCTTTGCGTCTCAGGTGTCGAAAGTCCAGAATTTTCATTTTTTGTAAAAGAATTTAGTAATGGTCTATATTGAATTATGACAAACGATCCTTTATATATAATGATCTTAGACTTCCCTTTTTTCAAAACGAATTAGGATTCACTGCTATTAATTACCCCCGGGGAGCGACGGAAGGATCAGGAGGAAAATGGGGAAGATGTGTTTCGGTCTTAGGTCCGGTGTGGGTCTTGGTCTTCCAGGATTCTTGACGTCTACGTGTAAGACGTTAAAATGGAAGATAATTCTCCCGGGTAGAGTCTTTCTTTTTCGAATAGCGTAGGAACACTAAGAAAAAACACTAACTGTCAGGTATCCCAACGTTTCTTAGCCTGTGTTGACTTATGAGTGTGTCTCGTGTTGTCGTTTGAGAACCGGAAATCTTAAATAAAAGATTTAATTGTTCAATTAGAGACGAAAGACCACAGAGACACTGTTTTTGTTCTATATTACTTTTCTTTACATTACTGAAAACAAGTCCTTCAAGAATGGTTATAGTTTAATCATTTTGTACCCTAGTGGAACGGGACCGGAGACTGGACCTCGATTTATGAATAGTCGTCTAATAAGAGAGTCTTTCTTACATCTATTTCGTCAATCGTCTCCCGGACCGTACACAAAATAACAGTAACATCAATTGTAAATTTCCGTTTCAAGAGACTCGCATTAAGGATGAGTACATCGTCAATGTTACAGACTCCTGGAAGGTTTTAACGAATGACCCTATAAAAGATCCTTGTCCCTCGTCTATCCTGGTAAATAACTTTATAAGTATTGGTGTAAAGGAATTTGGTGTAGTTCAGGTACCCTTTACCATTGTCTTCAAGGTTTAAATTAGGGTGATTAAGGTGTAAGGGTGACCAAGAATGTGGAATCGAGTTGGACCGTGTAGGACCTTTCTTGGGTCCTCTTAGTTTTACTTAAAAGATGGGTCTTTTCAACGTATGTACTTTTCAATTAATCGAGATTCTGTTAATGACGTAAGTCAAATGAGGTAATTGGTAAGAATGATCATACAAAATACTGAGTCCAGAGGACCGACAACCTGTTATAATCTTCGGGTCGGAAAGAGTAAGTAAGGAGTGAAAGGGATCCTAGAGAAACAAAGAGTAGGTCCAGGGGACGAAGGACTCACGAGTGGACTTCCACTTACTCGGTTCGGGAGTTCCGAAACGTACACGGAACTTGTTTTACGAGGGATTCTTGCATCCAAAATGATCGGATGTCCTTTGAGGTCGGAATGGACTGAGTTCGTCTGACCTGTGAGAGGTACTCGTGTTTGTACAAACAAGGACGAAATAAACGAGTTTGAAATTTACGAGTGAATAAAAGTTCGAATTACCACTCTTTAATTAAGGAGAATGTTTCCCCTGTGTCAAGTGATATCTTGGTAACTTCGTCCGTGACCTTTATAAATAGATCTTCTTTACTGTTAGTAACGTATCGTATATTTTACTTCATGTTGGTCATAACGATGTTACTTTCTCGTCAGTCATGAAGACTCAGAAGTACTGAGGGTCCCTGTAGTCAATCGACCTTAGGTCCTTACAGGACTAAGACACAAGAGTACAGTAGTATCTCAACTACTACAATATGTAACAAGGTTCGACAGGTCATCTACTACACCGTGAATATTTGACCTTTTCCCAAATCACCGATCGTTATTTTATTACGATATGGTTTAAGTTTTCACACAAGTTCACCCTCTCGGACGGTGTTCCCGTTCTTTTGGTCTAGTGAAATGTGTTTTTGTTTTTATCGACTGACCGGAGTCTTTACTAAATACGGACTTCAGGTCCGAAAAAGAGAATGTTTAGTTAGAATTGAAGAACACCACAGACATTCTTTGGTCCTTGAACAATTCTTAGAATTCGATACTCCATAAAGTCTCTCGGGTGGTTCTACGGTCCCGACGACTTAAGTCATGTCCAAACGTAGTCCCACTACTCTTGTCTACCGGTTTGATTGGTTTTTACTGACGATAACTTTTTACAGGATACTACGTTTTCGTTACTCTGTAAAATTTTACAAAGAATATCTTTAATAAGAGTAAGAAAGTATCAGTGTGGTAGGTATCCTTGAACGTTTTCGATAATGTATTTAGGACGGTTATGAATCTACCTTTTATCACTATCTTTTTAAAGTCATTGTTCTGAAAGTGTATTTGTAAACACCGTACTGGATATGTAAATAAAGTCGGACCATTTATGTCTGTAGTGTGTCGGAAGGGTATTAAAGACACTCAAGAGTGACACTCGTGATCTTTACGTCAAGTTGAAAGTTTGGGAAAGGGATCGGGAACAGGGTACTTTCGGGTCTCGTGGACATGAGGACCTCGCACAAACGATACGTCAAACGTATGCGACATAACCTCCAGACTTAATAGACCAATATAAAAGACCCCTTCTTTGTTTGTTTGTTTAAATACCAGAGTGTCAAGATTTCTGATCTTTAAGCTCTACTTCTAAAGTCGCACAAAATTTTGACATAAAAGATGAATATATCTTGTGAAGAGACAAGGAACCTGAAGGATTAAAACTAAGAGGAGATTAAATCTATTGAGAGTTGTCAAAAAAAATTTGGAGACGATCAAGAAAAATTCTTGAGACGAACAAGAAGTTTACTCTTCTTTTAACATAGGGACAACAGAAAAATTTAACAACCCAAAAAAAAAAAGTAAGTCATATGATCGATAAAAACCGAAAAACTAGAGATTTGTCATGACACACGTGACACATCTATTTGTCCGTCATATAAAACAACTAACTAACGAATTTCTTTGTCTACCGGACCAACTCAGGTTCTACCATTCCCTAGTAAAACGGACAACTTTAACTTACGGATTTTCCTAAGGTATTTTACTTCATGCCTCTAAGAAATTTTTATTCTACGTCTTTACCTTTCGTTGATCTTTAAGAAGGACATCACAAGGTTTTTGATGTTTTAAGTATATAGAAGGTGAAGTATAAAAATATAGTCATCGTTTTATATACGAGACTATTTCTTAAGTGATGTCAAATAAATAAAAAATAAAAATTATATTTAAATAAATAAAATTAACCTCCGATTAATGAAATGTTAAAACATCACCAAAACGGTATGTAACGGTACTTAGACGGTGCCCACACGTGTACAAGGGGTAGGACTTGTGGGGAGGGTGGAGGGAGGGGTAGGGTAGGGAGATCCAATAGGGTCACGTGGTCGGGGCTCGTGGGGTAGAGTACGTAACTTGGACCTGACCACTAAACAAAGTGTATACTATTATATGTACAAAGTTACGGTAAGAGGGTTTAGTAGGACGGGAGCGGGAGAGGGTGTCTCAGGTTTTCTGACAAGATATGTAGACACAGAGAAAACGACAGAACGTATATCCCAATAGTAATGGTAGAAAGATTTAAGGCATATATACGCAATCATATGACATAACCACAAAAAGAAAGACCGAATAAAGGGAGACATATTATCCGAGGTCAAAGTAGGTGGAGTAATCTTCATCAAGTTTACATAAGAAAAATTACCGACTCATTGAGGTTATGAAACCGGTGGAGTACGTTTCTCAACTGAGTAATCTTTTCTGACACTATGACCCTTCCTAACCCCCGTCCTCCTCTTCCCCTACTGTCTCCTACTCTACCGACCTACCGTAGTGGATGAGCTACCTGTACTCAGACTTATTTGAGGCCCTCAACCACTACCTGTCCCTCCGGACCGCACGACACTAACTACCCCAGCGTTTCTCAGCCTGTACTGACTCACTGATTTGACTTGACTCATAAGGTAACACATATACATGGTGTCGAAAGAATAGGTAAACAGACGACTACCTGGAGATCCAACGAAGGTACAGGACCGATAATATTTGTCACAACGCTACTTGTAACCCCATGTGCACAGAGAAAGTTAAGACCAAAGGAGTCACACATACGGGTCGTCACCCTAACGACCCAGTATACCGTCAAGATAAAGGTCAAGAAATTCCTTAGAGGTGTGACAAGAGGTATCACCGACATGATCAAACGTAAGGATGATTGTCACATTCTCCCAAGGCAAAAGAGGTGTGGGAGAGGTCGTAGATAACGAACATCTGAAAACCTATCGTCGGTAAGACTGACCACACTTTACCATGGAGTAACACCAAAACTAAACGTAAAGAGACTATTACTCACTACAACTCGTAGAAAAGTACACAAACAATCGGTAGGCATACAGAAGAAACCTCTTTACAGACAAATCAAGAAACCGGGTAAAAAACTAAGTCAACAAATAAAAAGACCTTAACTCGACGTCCTCAACGAACATATAAAAACTCTAATTAAGAATTTTATTGCAACAAAATAAGTAAATCATCTTAATTCTTTTAAAGTATACAAAACACTATAGATAAGGTGGTCTTAAGATTGAGGTACTCCTATCCCTGAAACCCAGTGACAGTATGTGGTCCCTAATCTTGTCATGACGGTGTTCCTCTCCGGGTTATTTATGACCTACTAATTCACAAAAGGTAACGTGAAGAAAGATAAGACAAAACAAAAGAGTTGATTTAGAGTCCCTTTAGACGAGGGGCATAGGTTAACTTGTGGGGATGGTATGTGTGTAGAGGGCACCTCGGTACAAGGGCTGAAAATGTAGTGGGTTCCTAGAGATGTGACCGTAATTTCGGGCTTGGGTTGTCGGCAAGGGAGGGTGCCACGGTTGTTTCGGAATACTATGTTGTCAAAACTTCTGTTCTCCATTGTACTAAAGTTTAGTCTTGTCATAAGTAAGAAAAATATAAACTTCAAATAAGTTATTATTTTAATTTGTTTCCTGGGGTAATGTCTGATTTAATTTAAGAGACGTCTACGAGAAATGTAAAGAAACGTCTCGAAGGATACTATATTGGTCTTTGGTTTATATCTTAATCGACGAATATCAGATGAACATAAAAGTTACAAATAAAGGAAGGGTAAGAGAGATACCAAATCGAAAGTATTTAAAGTAAGATCGAGTTCACTAGTCGTGTTTCCTGTTGTAAACCGAGTCTCCAAGTCAGATCTGTACACACATCGACAACACTATTTTAACTTTTCTAGTAGTAACCTTATTCTGAGTCCTTCATTATTCTAGTTAAATTAGTTAAGGAAACCTGCGAGACCTCACAGAAAAACGTCTACGTTTGGAACCCCAGAAGGGTCTATACAAAGTGATTTCTCCTATCATTCGAGTATGTGATCGGTAGTTAAGATAGGGTATGATCTACGGAGTTTTGTCTTATTTAGATACCTCTTTCTGTTCTATGATCTCTCGGTCATTGACTTCTACTGTTTTCTCCATGCACCGTCTGTCTCCATTTATAAACAACTTACTTGAAACCATTCTGGGTTCTTGATGTGATATTACGTCAAGGAGATGTACTTATAAACCTGGGTCAGATTCTTCTCTTATGACGGTACTAGTTATAGTTGGAGCCGTAGCATAATCCTCCGTCATTTAAAACTTTCTATTCCACCCCACAAATTCTCGTACCTGATTCTCTCAGGTTGAACGTACCTATCGTAAAACCGAGACGGTAAATGAGTGGTGCCCGGTACCCTTTCAAAGAATTGAAGAGACGGAGGTGAAGTGTTAGACATTTTACCTTGTAAGTACGAATGAAGTATCTATTATCTCTAACACAATCGTCGATGATAAAAATGACGTATGAAACGATATATATTACTAAAATCAAACACATATCGTACGACTTAGTAAGGTATTTTCCATCACTTTCAATATAGTTTATATATATCTATATATATATATAGATATATGTATATATATGTGTGTACATAGGTTGTTCAGGTAAGACTTCCTCTAGTCGGGACCCTAAAGAAACCTCCCTTACTACGACTTCGACTTTGAGGTCATGAAACCGGTGGAGTACGCTTCTCAACTGAGTGACCTTTTCTGAGACTACGACCCTCCCTAACCCCCGTCCTCCTCTTCCCCTGCTGTCTCCTACTCTACCGACCTACCGTAGTGACTGAGCTACCTGTACTCAGACTCACTTGAGACTCTTAACCACTACCTGTCCCTCCGGACCGCACGACGCTAACTACCCCAGCGTTTCTCAGTCTGTACTGACTCACTGACTTGACTTGACTACATATATACATATCCTATAGATTCGTCAACTTTAAAAATACTAGGGTAATCCATTTAGTAGTTTCATTTAATTAAAAAAAGTTAGGGATGTAAAGTACGTTTCTACCCGAGTTACGTCACTAGTTTCTACCCGAGGTATGTCCTGGATTGTCTTCGTCTTCTATGATTCTTCTCCACCGTTCTCATGGGTCTTCTTGACTTCTAGGCAAGACTTCTTTTGTCTAGTAGTGCTGGGTCTATTAGTGTTATCACACTAGTGAGTGGATCTCGGTCTGTAGGACCTTACACTTCAGTTCGCCCGGAATCTTTCGTAGTGATGCTTGTTTCGATCACCTCCACTACCTTAAGGTCAACTCGATAAAGTTTAGGATTTACTACTACAACACTTTCACGAAGTGAGTCATACGGTCGTTTAAACCTTTTAAGTCGTCACCGGTGTCCTGACCTTTTCCAGTCAAAGGTAAGGTTAGGGTTTCTTTCCGTTACGGTTTCTTACGAGTTTGATGACGTGCTAACGTGAGTAGAGTGTGCGATCATTTCATTACGAGTTTTAAGAGGTTCGGTCCGAAGTCGTTATGTACTTGGTACTTGAAGGTCTACTAGTTCGACCAAAATCTTTTCCGCCTCCTTGGTCTCTAGTTTAACGGTTGTAGACGACCTAGTAGCTCTTTCCTTCTCTCAAGGTCTTTTCGTAGATAAAGACGAAATAACTGATACGTTTCGGAAGCTGACACACCTAGTGTTATTTGACACCCTTTAAGACTTTCTCTACCCTTATTGTCTGGTGATCTGGACGGAGAACTCTTTAGACATACCTCCAGTCCTTCGTTGTCAATCTTGACCTGAACCTTGTTGACCAAGGTTCATCCTTTCCCTCATGCAGTTCCGACATAAAACAGTAGGACGAATAAATTGAAGAGACGTCTCATGTAGTACTCTTTGCGACCCGACCTACTTCGTGTTCGACCTTAGTTCTAATGTCCCTCTTTATAGTTATTGGAGTCTATACGTTTACTGTGGTGGAAATACCGTCTTTCAATTCTTCTTGATTTCTCGGAGAACTACTTTCACTTTCTCCTCTCACTTTTCAACCGAATTTCGAGTTGTAAGTCTTTTGATTCTAGTACTGTAGACCAGGATAGTGAAGTACCGTTTATCTACCTCGTTGTCACCTTTGTCATCGACTGAAATAAAAACCCCGAGGTTTTAGTGACGTCTACCACTAACGTCGGTACTTTAATTTTCTGCGAATGAGGAACCTTCTTTCCAATATTGGTTGGATCTGTCGTATAATTTTTCGTCTCTGTAATGAAACAGTTGTTTCCAGGTAGACCAGTTCCGATACCAAAAAGGTCATCAGTACATACTTACACTCTCAACCCTGATATTTCTTTCGACTCGCGGCTTGTTAACTACTAAAACTTGGTACCACAACCTCTTCTGAGAACTCTCAGGGGACCTGACGTTCCTCTGGGTCGGTCAGGTAGGATTTCCTCTAGTCAGGACCCACATGTAACCTTCCTGACTACAACTTCACCGGTGAACTACGCTTCTCAACTGAGTAAACTTTTCTGGGACTACGACCCTTTCTAACTCCCGTCCTCCTCTTCCCTTGTTGTCTCCTACTCTACCAACCTACCTTAGTGGCTGAGTTACCTGTACTCAAACCCATTTGAGTCCCTCAACCACTACCTGTCCCTCTGGACCGTACGACGTCAAGTACCTCAGTGTTTCTCAGTCTGTGCTGACTCGTTGACTTGACTTGACTTTAAGTAATTAAGACTTTAATGTACTTCACGTATGTTAATCCTTCATTAGTGTGTTTGCACAACTTAAATATTTTTGAAAAGTCACGTCAACATCTGGTCCCTAACTTCTTTATTCAATGGTGGAATTAGAAGACAAAGTTCGTAGATGGACAGGAACTGGTCAATCAGTAGAAGTCCCCTAAAATTTTTCTAATTATATAAGATTATTGGGATTATTTCATTTGGAAGGGTCCTTGATCATGATGGAACCCAAAAGATGAGAAGGTGAATAAAATTGAGAAGAAAAAATCTTTATTCATTTTAGATGCAATTCTCTCTTCGAGATCTTGGTCTAACGGATTTAAACTTAATAACGTGAATAAGTAACACACTGGAACTCTTTTAACGAATAAAAGGAACACGGAGTTAAAGGAGTAAACAATTTCATCTTTATTATCATGGAAGGAGTGTCGTGAGTCATGTTATGATCGTCATATTATGATTGTAATATTATTTACAAGTTATTTACGGTCGGAAACAGGAATAATGTATACCGCTACCCACAAGTCTCGTACGAAATTACACCTCAAATAGCACCCTGGTCTCCTTCGGTCCGACATAAACCATTTCGAAGAGGTCGATGGGGGTTATGGATTTTTCGACATAAGGAATTTACAAGATAAATTTATGAAGAAAACCATTCGTGTATGATTGAGGTAAAGAACCATAAATTTGTCTCATTTGGATTTTGTCCACCATATCTTTACATAAACGACTCGGAAGTCTCTGGTTTTTCTCATAGATCCTTCTCTAAATACTAAATGGACTCTTAGGGAAATGGATACTAAATGAATTTAGTGGAAAAATTTTTTTGTTTCTTTCCTCGTCATGACGACGGGGGAGTTAGACGACTTCCGTAGTCCGAATCTCTGAGTAAGAACGACACACACCGGGTGTACGACAAATGAATTCCCGTTCTCAAGTTTGTCTCGATATTGATATTTCGAGTTTACACGTGGGCTTAAGGAGAGAGGGAGGATAATAGAACAAACATAAATAACGTGGGTATTTAGGATAATTAATTTTCCGACGAAAAGACCTTTTAAAGTCCATTGGGAATGTCTATACTTGACGAACTAAAAGGTTACCTAAGGTTCTTCTTTCGTAACCAAACCGGCCCAGTCGTACACATAAAACTACATTCATAGAAAAATTTACACACAAATTTTGTTTCATTTTCTATGAAAACGTAAGATACAAATATTTTTAGGTTTTCTATCTAATGAAAATAGAAAATATACCTACCTTTGTAACTCTAAAACTGGTACTAAGTGTAAAAAACAAACAAAAGAATTCACTAAAATACATTATAAAGGTATAAATGTTTTTCAAGGGGTGTTTTACTTCATTTGCTACTGACATCTAGTAAGTGACAGAGATGTTGAGACAAGAATACTAAGTATTATATAGTTCATTGAAGCTTATATGTATCTCATTTACCCTCCAAATGTCTTTCTAAACGTTAAATTACACGGTTAATGTCATCATAGAAACACGTCTTAGTTTTTATTTTGTCATCGGTGGTAAATAATTCTTTAATGATGTGGGATTGAAGAAATATATATCTCACAGTAAACCGGGAATGTCATGTGAGTTTTTCAATCATACTAGTAAGGGAAAAATATTTACTCCTTTGCCTCCGAGTCCCTCAACCATTGATAGAGTGTTAGTATTTTGAGTCCGAGTACTCTGAGGTCAGAGACAAGAATTGGAGAGATGGTCCTGAGGTGTATTATGTTTCTCTTGTGAAAATTTAGTACTTCCTTTTATATATAAATTTTTATTATTATCGACTGTAAGTGACCGGTCAATCAAACACTCTCCGTTATGGTTCACAAAAGGTATATAATACAGGAACGTAGATTATCAGACACTTCCTCCGTTCTTTATTACTACCTTTGGATCTTTGTAAACTTAAAGAGATCCTTTCTGATGACACCGTCCGGTCTCACACCAGTGACGTTACAGTATGTCAGTAGATACTTCGTAGACAAACAAAAAACATTTCAATATACAGTTCTTTTTAGGAGTTTATTAGTAGATAGACTGATCTACTGAAAATAAGAAAGTCCGTTTTAGATATAGTTTCATTGGATCTTTATACTCTTCAAGAAAAAGAAGGTCAAGGAGAGTAAAGATGGACGACCAATTTTATGACCATTGAGCACAGTGGCGGGAGNGGGGCGGAACCGCTAGAACTAATCGTGGGAAAATGGGGTCACACTTAAGGCCACGAAACTGCCTCGATGTGACTGGGAAACGAAGACCGGAGGGAGGAGAGAAGGAAGAGTGTCGGACCGAGACAAGTGACCAGGGACTCGTCCAAGTACCGGTGAAGGAGAAGGACTTTACGAGAGGAGAGACAGTAGAGTCTGAACGAGAAAGAAGTTCCGAGTCGAGTTGGCAGCAAAGACAACGTATCGTCTCTCACCTGGTTTAATCCTTTTGACACAAGATCAAGGACGACATAGACGGTACACAGGAGATTACCCGTACGAGAGACAAGTGGGAGAACGGTGGAAACGAAAAGGAGGTAAGACAGGGTCCGTCGGAAGGAGGAAGGACGTAGGAGAATACGGAAGTCGAAAGAGACAAGGTTTCAGGATTGATCTATGGTTTCTTTGCATAGAGACGGTGAGAGAATAAACGAGAGGGAGGAGATAAGTAAAGTATACGTTTACTGTTTCAAGGATTAGTACCGAAGAATTACATTTTTGTCACGACTGTGTTACTGTACTTTATACTAGGTTATTTCTAGGCTACACAGGGGTCACAATTACAGAGAGGTTTCTCGTTTCACCAGAGGTATTATCTGGAGAAGAGAGGTAATTTGGAATCATTCGGGGTGGTGAGTTCTGATTTTGTTGTGTAATATAAATCACGAAACAAAATTGTACAATACTGACATAATTAAGGACAATAAAATACCGTTAAATACCTCAAAAACCACGGATCGGGTCCCGTGAATTTTCGACCGTGCACCAAAACGAACATAGTCCATAAGTCATTTACAAATAATTTACTAAATGTTCAAAGTATCTAAAAATAGTCGAGACGACCCTTACATTGTTGGTAAATATATCGTGAGGAGGAGACTCTTACATAAGGTTTAAGATTTGTTGATTGTTCCGATACCAAAAAGGTCATCAGTACATACCTACACTCTCAACCTGATATTTCTTTCGACTCGCGGCTTCTTAACTACGAAAACTTGACACTGGGAACCTGACGTTCCTCTAGGTTGGTCAGGTAGGATTTCCTCTGGTCAGGACCCACAAGTAACTTTCCTGACTACAACTTCGACTTTGAGGTTTTGAAACCGGTGGACTACGTTTCTCGACTGAGTAAACTTTTCTGGGACTACGACCCTTTCTAGCTCCCGTCCTCCTCTTCCCCTGTTGTCTCCTACTCTACCAACCTACCGTAGTGGCTGAGTTACCTGTACCCAAAGCTATCTGAGGCCGTCAACCACTACCTGGCCCTCCGGACCGTACGACGTCAAGTACCCCAACGTTTCTCAGTCTGTGCTGACTCGCTGACTTGACTTGACTTGACTTTGTTGATTGTATGAGGCAACATCTGAATCTCACAGACGACTCTCCAATTGTAGAGTCTTCAACCTTAAGGAAAGGTGAGACATGAATGGAAGGTATAATCTCGGATTGAAAGTGGACAATTATCATATAAGTTGGATTTCACTTTTACTATCAGTGAGTCATCGTAGGTCGAGACGCTGTCGGGCGGTCCGAGGAAACAGGTACCTTAAGAGGTCCGTTCTTATGACCTCACCCATCGGTAAGGGAAGAGGTACCCTAGAAGAACTAGGTCCCTAGTTTGGACCCAGACGTCCAACTAGACGGACGTAACGTCCGTCTAAGAAATGGTACATTCGGTGGCCCTTCGGGGGTATAAGTTGGTTACTTATGGATAACTCACTTACTAGGGGTCGTTAGGGAGAGAGTGACAGGACCGTCATAATATAATGGATTGTGTGATTTTTGACCGATTGAGAGGTGAGAGTTTTCAAAGGACTGGGAAATTTAAGAAGGGTTCTAATGAGTCCGATGTTACTTTAAAATGTAAGGGATAAAAGAAGGAGACACGGACACTAACGTAAAGTCATCTAGGGACGACAATCTATCTGGTTTGACAACAAGAAGTCAGTGATTCAGTACAGGCTGAGAAACGCTGGGGTATTTGACGTCGTGGGGTACTTGACTTCTGAAGGAACAGGAAATGAGAGAGAACCTCATACGAGTTTGAATACAGGTAACTCAGTCACTACGGTAGGTTGATAGAGTAGGAGACAACAGGGGAAGAGGAGGACGGTAGTTAGAAAGGGTCGTAGTCTCAGAAAAGGTTTCTCAACCGAGAAACGTAGTCCACCGGTTTCATAATTTCGAAGTCGAAGTCGTAGTCAAGAAGGTCAATCATAAACCCCAACTATAGGAAATCCTAACTAACCAAACTAGAGGAACGTAAACTAGAGTTCTCAAAAGAGGTCGTGGTGTTAAGTTTTCGTAGTTGAGAAACCCGGTCTAATTTTGTGTCTTAATTAGAACGGGGAGTCTTGTTGTAAACTTTGTTCGACCGAAACGTTTAGGACTATTTCTTTATTTCTTCCGAAATAAATCTGGACCTATTCGTCCGGTGTATTAGCACTTTACAAATATCTCGACCAATAAATTATGAAGACCTCTGTCTAAAAATGGTTCACTGAAAATAGTACTGATGAAATTCATACATTTACCCCGAGGGAGGTTAGAGTGTTCTAACTCCACTCGTCGTCGGGAATCCGGGTCCTTGAAATCTTACGGGTACGAAATATTCCGGGTCGAGACCGATTGACACGGAGAGGAACACCCCGTCTTTCAAATACCCCTGTTCTCCTACACAGGTAGACTTGGGTACGAGGGGTCAGAGAACGGGGTCTAACTACGACCTGACGTGTGAGGCACTGTTCACCGAAACTTGGGTCAAAGTCCGGGAAGTACCCCAGAGAAGGGGTCCAGGTAGGAGGGTCCCAAACTGTCACGACGGTTCGATCATATAGGGAGATCCGGTCTACCCACCGGTTCTCCACCGAGACACGACCTTCCCCGTCATTATCCATATACCTTGAACTTGAATTCCCTATCCATGGGAGCATGTTTTCCGTGGAGTATCAAACCCTACCTTCACCCCCATTCTTTTACTCCATTCTTTCGTCAGTCCCCGGCCCCCGATCGTCAACCGAGAAAGACTCGGTGGTACAGGGTCACGTTATGAACCCTGTCGGATTCTTCTAAACTTTATCAGATTCTTCAGATTTAAACTTGACCAGAAGGTCCATCAATACTTTCATAGAATAGTTCCATCCTCTTACTTTGTATGAATGGGCTGTCAAATAAACGAACTAAATGTTTAACTTGATAAATCTGATTACCTTACACCCGAGAGTAACATGATTTTAGGGTCCTGGACGTTCACAATTCCCACCCGGACCGATATTCCTGTTCAAGTGTTCCAGGTTCTTCATAAATAAGGTATGAAGAGTGGTGGTGGGGTAGAGACGAGAACGACAAGGAAATCGGAGAGGTAGAGACGCACGGTGAGTTCGGGATGAAAGACACCACAGTGGATTGTACCAGAGCACAGGAGGGTGGGACACGAAGGTCGTGGTGAAGGGATAAGTCGACCTTAGTCAAAGAGGGAGGAGACTTGAAGGTTTAGTAAAACAGAATTGAAGAGGACATCGTTTCTCAATGACAGGTAGAATATCAGTAAATACAAGTGCGGAATAGAGGGGAAGATCGGTTATATGAGGAGCTACTGTTCTAAACAAAGACTAGGTAGGTACACAGACGGTGATGGAATGTGTACATCCACGAGACATTTATACACAACTCTTAGTAGTTAGACTCTTTTTCACTTAAAGATTCATTTGTTTTCTGATGTCACTTTGGGTAAGTAAGTGAAAATAAACGTATGGAGGAAAACTTTTATATTTTGAGATATTTCGTCAATACAGATGTCTTACTTTAAAAATAAACTTAAAGTCACTCAATCGGAAGTAGTCTTTAAGTATTTACTATAGTATACCACAGTAAAATCCGTCCCTTACTCTTCATCCTCCGTGTGTAACAACCGACATGGAGTCTCAGGAAATAAAGAGATTATTTTAAAGTAACGTAAAGAGGTGTCATATGAAAGTCTGTGGGACGATTTCATTTCCTTAAAAGTTTTTCTGGAGGAAACTATTTTTATGACACAAATTGAGGTTTATGTCTAATCCAATGTCAACGTCTTAAAATCATTAATTACTTCCTTTTCATAATACTAGAAAAGATTGTCGTTACTGGACAATATGAGTATAAGATCGAAGGATTTACACAACTCTTTTTGTTCGGTCACAAGATGGGTTTTGGTGGATTTTGGAAGCGAGGATTGTGAAGAAATTTAAGTACCCTGGGATAATGAAGAGATTTTCTTCCGTTGTATGTTTCTTTAGAGCTCTTCAGGGTGACCTAGTGAAGTATATTCGTACTAAAATGTCCATACTCAAGTGAAATTACTCATTTTTTTTGTTTGAATCTTATAAACTTGTTCACGATAATGTCGAAATAGAAGATTATAAAGGGGGACAAAAGAATTAGATTCATCGTTATCCTTATTCCACCCACCATTCAAGGAGAATCTCCATTACCCTTTCAATTCAAACAAAAGTAAAAAATAGTAAAGATTAATATAATGTTTCCCCTTATCCATTCACAAAGATATTTTTCCAGTTTTAAATGCATCGTAAGAAGTAAATGAAATTGTTTTATTATTCTACACTACAAAGGTAATTCCAGACCCCGGGTACTTAGGGGAACTTGACCTACTAATGGTACTTTTCTTCCATCGTCTCAATTGACCTGTCTATCCTAAACTGGGTCTCGGACATTCATTAACGTCAGTTGGGAGTCAATAAATCCCCCTTTCACAGATCTAAACCCCCGAAGGGTCCACCGAGTCACCCATTTGTTAGGTGGACGTTACGTCCTCTGCGCCCACGTCAGAGACACAATCCTTCTAGGGGACCTCCTCCCGCACCGTTGCGTGAGGTCATAAGAACGGACCTCCTAGGGTAAGTTTTTCCTCGGACTGGCCGATGTCAGGTATCCCAGGGTTTCTCCGTCTGCGCTGACTTCACCGACTCGTGCGCACGTGTGCCCGTAGATCCAAGAGCCGAGGAAGAACGAAATGAGTGAAAAATAAACGAAGGACTTGTAATCACTGGTTCGGTCGTTTCCCTTTTAAATTGAGTCAAGTCTTCAATTAAGACTTAACTAAGCTTGAACAGGTGATAAAACTTCTTATTCGTTCAAAAGAATAGAAGTAGTGTACCCACGTACGATGTAGTGAAGTCAACACAGGTTGAAAAACACCGGGATACCTGACGTCGGACGGTCCGAGAAGACAGATACCCTAAGAGGTCCGTCCTTATGACCTTACCCAACGGCACGGGAGGAAGTCCCCTGAAGGTCTGGGTCCCTAGTTTGGGTACAGAGTAATACAGAGAGAGAACGTGACTGTCCGTCCAAGGAATGGTGATCGCGATCGACCGTTCAGGAAAGAAGTAGTGTCATGACCCAATAAAAACAAAATAAAACAAAATGTCTAAAAGATGATACGATGACAACGATTTTAAATGTTTCCTTAACCAAATACTTGTAAATGGATCATTATTTACACTAAGAATTATTTAAGACACTTAGAAACGTATAAAATATAGAACATGTAAAAGCGACGAAAACTTCTCTCTTTCCGAAGGAGGACTATAGGTGTTAGTGACTCTCAACCGACTTAATGTTTGTTTTCGGCTATTTAAGAGACGTTTATTGTTCTCTAAAGAATTAACTAATACACTTTACAGGATTTTCTTTACTAGTTCGGGAAATCACTATCTTCAATATTAGAGAATCGAACTAATACGTTCACTTTATTTTACTGGATTATCCTATGTAAATACAACAAAATAAACCCGGATTTAAAATAGGAGATTTTGAGTCAAAAAATTTGTTCTAATTATAAAGGTTTTTACATCCAACATCTTTCTGTGGATTTTTTGTTACAATTCCATAAAGTTGTACTTGAGAAAAATCTGACTTACTTGTTTAAATAAAAT
Source organism: Capra ibex (assembly GCA_006410555.1). NCBI lineage: Eukaryota > Metazoa > Chordata > Mammalia > Artiodactyla > Bovidae > Capra > Capra ibex. The sequence continues at coordinate 41,404,190 of SJYO01052474.1, read as the reverse complement.
ATATGGAAGTTATAAAGAGTCCCATTATATTATTTAGTATTGTGATCTTCATCAAGGTGTCTGACACGAAATAGTAAGTGATTTTCCAAAAATTAAAAGAGATAAAAAATGGACATTGTTTGTAAGAGATTCCGATCTCTTCTGATATGTATATGAGACTGTAACAGTCCACACAAGTTGTCGGCAGGTCTAAAGGTGTCTAAATTCGGATATCTCAGGTCAGGGAGGCCTTCGTCGAAATAGTAAAAATGGACCTTTATGTTCATGTCAATATGTTTCCTACAAACAGTTCATATAATATACGTTTTAATAGTATATTCATTTATTGTGGATTTAAAAAATAATTATTGTTCTATTCTATACGGAATTTATCAACCTTCAAATTTTCTTTCAAAGTCACTTAGAACGACCACAGATTAATTTTGTATTTATTACCTCAGACTCTTCCAAACAAAATGACCACTATTTATATACATACTTTATAAAACAACATCTTATTTCATTTCCATATTTCCGACAAAGAGTGTATATTCCTATGGTAGTTTCATTCTATATATGAAAAAACAAGTACTATTTAAATTGTCACATAAAGTTTCTTAAAAAAAGAACAAAAGTATCATAGATGAGTTTGGACTAATCAATTTCCTTTGTTGTTTAAACAACTATTGTCATACCTTTGAGAAGGTTGATACTTGTCTAATCCAAAGTTTTTCGACAAGGGTTCAGGAAAAAAAAAAAAGATTAACGTTTGATCTCAATATAAAAGTGGTAAGAATAAAAATAGAAACGATAGTTAAGGTAGTAACAGTGTGTAAGTAAAAATCAAAAGAAAGAATTTGTCTAATATTTTTACAAGTTCACAAGTTACAATTGTATTTCTTTTCAGAATTCATTAAAATGTCAATTCTGGACATATGGGTACCAAATCTAAAATGGTATCGTAAAATGATATGAATAAAATAATGTGTAGACAGAACGGTAGTGAGGTTTGTAACTATTTAAGTGAAATAAAAAAGACGTAAAGTCACATTCAGTGTCTAAATGCGAATTAGGATTTGTAAGTCGCACACACACACATACACACGTACACACGAGTCACCTGAAAAACCCTGGGGTACCTGACATCGGACGGTCTGAGGAGACAGGTACCCTAAAAAGGTCCGTTCTCGTGACCTCACCCAGTGGTACGGGAAGAGGTCCCCTAGAAGAACTGGGTCCCTAGTTTGGGCTCAGAGGAGGACGTGACATCCGTCTAAGAAATGGCGACTCGGTTGTCCCTTGGAGTTTTTACGTATGATAATTAACCTAAATTTAATCAAAAAAGAAAATTCCACTATCGAGTCAACCATTTCTTAGGAGGACGTTACGTCCTCTGGGGTCAAGTTGAGGACCCAACCCTTCTAGGTTACCTCTTCCTTATCCGATGGGTGAGGTCATAAGACCGGACCTCTTAAGGTACCTGACATATCAGGTACCCCAGCGTCTCTCAGTCTGTGTTGGGTCACTGAAAGTGAAGTGAAGTGTATGTAAGTAATGTTAATGTGTTTGGAATTCACATGTAAGGTATTCAAAACTGTTTACGTATGTGGAAACATTGGGTTTGGAGATAGTTATATAAGTTGTAATGGTAGGAGGGTCTTTCAGGGGAGTACGGAGAAGGTTCAGTTGAGGAGAGAGAAGGAGAATGGGGAGGGGGGTCAGTATATAGATAATTATTGGGGAATTTGTGTGAGTAACGAAAACGTCAATGGTCTGTACTAATTCAAGTGTTATAGACAGTTTGTAGAGTTTTTTCTTCGTGTCGATACTGTTTGGGGACAGTCTGGTCACAAAGAGGTTCGTATCGTATAGTGACCGGAATCCTAGTGAGCTCTACGAATAATTCTCTCGTCTAAGGATTCGGGATGACGTCTGGGAGACTTAGTGTTAGAGTCTCCTGGTTGGAACCCTTAGAATAAAAGACGATTGAGGTTTCGACTAAGACTCAGTTGGTTGGTTCCAAATTTTTGGGAACGGACTCAGATTATTTCTTCCGAAACCGACTCTAAATTTATTAACGTGCATTGAAAATTAATTGTAGTAGACACAACCACTGTCTGTAGTAGTATTTTATACTGGACAAAATAAGGTTATTCAAGAAAATATAGAACCTTTCAGACTTTCGTTTCTCAAGGATGTACCTTTTTAAAGAGATATCGGTTCATTTTTACACGGGAAAGGAATATTTTTGTACACAAATAATCCTGGGTTTAAAGTTACAGAAATTTATTTATAGTCATTTGTAACGTCACAAATGAGGTTGGGTAGGACACAAACGAGTCTATCACTTTTACCCATACCTAAAACTGGACGGTAAACACCGTTATAGGACTGTTACGATCTAGATAATTAATCAACTAAAAGAGAAAAAATAGGATGGTGGTGTCGTTCTTTTTAAGGTAGGACGGAATTTCGGGTGGTCTGGGAACCTTCCTGCTTAACGGGCTGACTAAGTCTTGGTTGCAGGAGACCTCCGATAAGAACTCGTTTCTGGTAGAAGGACAGGTCTGACGTGGGGATCTCAAGACACATGAAAAGTATGGAAACACGGGTCAAGATGTCTTTACTACCGAGACTCACTGTTGTATGGGCGTCTACACTGTGAATTTTTGGTCCTCTAGCTTCTTTTCTAATTCCTTCTTGTTTCGAACGATAGATGGATACGTGAGGGTAGGACAATGGGTTGTTTTCTAGACCGATTATGTACGCTGTATTTTGGTAAAGGTTTTTAGTGTCTATGATTTTTCTGTCTTCTAAACATGACCTCTGTCGACAGTGACTTTGGGGTTGAATACGGAATGACATCGGGTCTAGTAATGTAAGGGATACTTGTAAATTTAGTCATATTACACATGGTTTTAGGACAATCGGAATCATTCGGACCATAAAATGTCTCATTTGGTCTGAACTTTTGAAAACTAAAACTTGTGAAAAATTCATTCGGTCTTGTCAACTGGAACTTATACCTCCTACTACTTCTTTGTTTTGGATAGGACCCAACCTAAGGATCTCGACCTCACCGGTTTGGAGTTTGCCTGGACGACCTCGAATTCTTGTGAAAAAGTTTTTGACCACGTGTTTTTGCAAAGGTATTTAGTCAAGATCTTCTGATATTTCTGGAGTCCCTATTTCTCGTGAACCCCTTCTTTGTGGTTAAGATACCGATATTAAGGATAATAAAGATATTAACTCGATAAGTAGGAAGGGAAGTTTTGGGTCGAAGAACGTTCTTTTCTTTTTTATATTGTCTTAAAGAAGGAGTAACGACCTAAGACAAAAGACCTCTTCGGTATTACTCGAACAACTACTCCAAATACAAAAGTCCATAAATTCAATCCCAGACCAGTCTTCTTGGGTCTTTTCCACTACAAGACTGAAGGAGTTTGCAACTTGTTAAACCGTTATTTTATCTTGGTCTTTTTAAATATCAGAAATTAGAGTAAAAGTTTAAATACGGTTCCCTATAAAGGTTTTAGTACTATTTGTTACACATACTGTTTTAAAATGTTTTTTATAAACTTTTTTTGAGTTTAAGGGCTATTAGCTGTTTACAGATATGTTTGATATCATCATGGAATTATTTTATTTATGTACCTGTGACAGGGATATCCATTTACAAACATATTTTATTGTGATCCATGTTTCTGTTTTAAGTTTTCGGGTCAATTGACTCCCTGACTGTCGAGATGTTTGATGTAATGGAATTATTTATACACCCGGGACAAGGAAATACATTTGTGTATCTGTCTTATTCAATCATCTTTTCTGTTTTGAGTTTTACGGGACGTACGCGTGTGTAAGATTCAACCTACAAAGAAAAGGAAAGTGGAAGACTATCTCTTTGTTGGTAAAGAAAATACTTCTTTTTTTACTAAAATAACGTTTCTAGATCTTTACCAAAATTAATCATTGACTACTTGAGATACCGTTCTTTCCTACCACGGAATCAGACAAACCCGACGATACTGTTTTATGGCGTTTGATCCACCGAAGACATTTGTTGTTTGTGGTAAGAGTGGCAAGACCTCCACCCCTTCAGGTCCAGTACCGTGACCGTCCAACCACAGACCACTCCGAGACGAAGGAGTGACTGGCGGTAGAAGAGTGGTGTTGGAGTGAACTATTTTCGTCGTTCCTTAGAGAGACCCGAAGAAAATTCCCGTGATTAGGGTAAGTACTTCCAAGACGGAAGTACTTGATTTCACTTTCAGTGACTCAGCATAGGCTGAGAAACACTGGGGCACCTGATATGTCAGACACCTTAAGAGGTCCGGTCTTGACCTTACCCATCGGAAAGGGAAGAGGTCCCCTAGAAGGGTTGGGTCCCTAACTTGGGTCCAAAGGACGTAACGTCCGTCTAAGAAATGGTCGACTCGGTGATCCTTTCTGGTTCTTATGACCTCACCCATAGGATAAGGAAGAGTTAACCTAGAAAGGTTGGGTCCTCAGCTTGACCCCAGAGGACATAACTTCCGTCTTTGATTAGTATAGGGTTTCTGAGGGTGGAGGATTATTAGAACCCCCAATCTTAAAGTCATATATTTAAAAGTCCCTCCCCCTATATTTGTAAGTCTGGTATCGTCTACCGAACGATAGATAATAAGATTTCGGTTTATAGTACTAAAAATCTTCCACAGGTGGTCCTCAAATATACTGACGATGTACCTTAGTTGAATAAAAAACTATTATACGGTTCTCCATACAAAATCTGTCAAATGGTACCTTTCAAGTACTCCTTAAAGACTCACAAAAAAACTCTAAATTACAAACAAAAACAAAGTACTGGTTATACAGTAAACCAATGTGGGAGAAATTTTTGATAAGACCCGATTTTAATACCTTAAAAAAGGTTTAAAATAAGACATCATGATCAATATAAACAATTTAATCCATAACACCCTTCGTTTTTCAGTGTACCATTTTATTGCAACCCCTTTTGAACCCCGTTCTTTCAGTTAGTGTACTGAATTAGTGTTCTAAGAGGTATAGAAGACTGTACATTTGTATAACCCCATACGGATTCCACTCCCGCTACCCGAAGGGACCACCGAGTCACTATTTCTGAGGTAAACGGTTACGTCCAAACTAGGGATTAGGCCCTTCTAGGGGACCTCTTCCTTTCCCATGGGGTGAGGTCATAAGAACGGACCATTTAGAGTACCTGACTCCTCGGACCACCCGATATGTCAGGTACCCTAGTGCTTCTCAGTCTGTACTGAATCGTTGACTTGTTGTTCCGTTTCTTCAGCTCCACCACCCCCGCCCTCACCCCCCCGTTAACCTGTCACTGAGATTTTCTCAAATGAGAAGTCAATGAGATGACTGAAGACCAAAGGTAACAACGATGACTCTCTACACTGTATATAGATAAACATTAAAAGAATTCATTAGAGAGAAAATGTAGATAAAATTTATGAAAAACAGATCTCTCAAGACTACAAGGTAGTGGTCCAGAATTACGACTAAAACAAATAGGACAAACGTAAGTACACGAAGGACTTAGACTCTGAGTACAGAATGTAGTCAAAACCTTTTAAGAGTCTAAATATAAAAGTTTGTGTCCGGAGAGGGATTAAAAGACATAAAATCAGAAGACTTTGAGATTTGTCTGGAGGAATATGATAGAAAGAATACAGAATTGAAGAGATTAAAGAGAAAATACATAAGATGGTAAACAAGAGATTTAATGTAAATCATTAAAGAAACATAGATGGAAGGTAAAGTAATTAAGAAAGTAAACATGGAAACAAAAATTTGTACGAAAATTTTACGTGAGACACCGAGTAGAAAACTCAAAAATTACGTCGTGCTGACCGGTATAAATGAATCACACACACACACACACACACACACACACACACACACACACCAATCAGCGAAGTCAGTACAGACTGGGTAACGTTGGGGTACCTGATATCACACAAACACACACACACACACACACACCAATCAACGAAGTCAGTACAGACTGAATAACGTTGGGGTACCTGACATCACACAAACACACACACACACACACACACACACACACACACACCAATCAGTGAAGTCAGTACAGACTGAGTAACGTTGGGGGTACCTGACATCGGACGGTCCGACAGGTACCCTAAAAAGTTCGTGTTTATGACCTTACCCAACGGTACGGGAGGAGGTCCCCTAGAAGGTCTGGGTTCCTAGTTTGGGTTCAGAGGACGTAGAGGACGTAACGTCTACCTAAGAAATGGTGACTCCGTGGCCCCTTCGGGTATATAAATAAAATATATAAAAAATTTTAGTTAATTAGATATTATGTCAGTGATTTTATGGTTCTTGAGTGTACGATACAAGGAGGAGTAAGGTAAAGGGTCGGACAGGAGAGTCTTAGTGTCATCCGTAATAGGAAAGGAAATCAAGATCGATACCGAATCAGAAAGAACAGGAACTTAAGACATATTTCGAATGGGATATATACTTCAAATAAAGTCACTGAAAAAGAAAACGTCTTAAATAAAAACAGAGCAAAATTTTAGACGGTGTAATAATGACTATCAGGGAACAAACAAAGTGTACAAAAACAAAGGAAGAAATAGATTTACAAAAGTTTATTGTAAAGTGTAAAATATAAAATTTCCATTTATTTTAAAGAGACAAATATTTCCTTTTTCACCTCTTCCTTTACCGTTGGGTGAAGACATAAGAACGGACTTCTTAAGGTACCTGACACGGACCGCCCGATGTCAGGTCCCACGGTTCTTAGTCTGCGTTGACTTCACTGATTGTGTATTACCTTTTTTTCTGGAAAGGGGAGAGAGGGTGGAAGATTCTCCTTCCTCCTTTTAGATTTGGCGGATTTGGGAGTGTGATTGGTAAACCTTACATTTATCCAGAGAGTTTTGTACATTTGTGGATCCATCTATGTCGAAGTGGAACCCTCGAATTACGTCCACATTGGTAAATGGAGAGTCCTTTTATTCAAAATAAAAAGGAAACCTACTCCTGTTGAGTAATTTGTTTACTGATGGTGTTTAAGGGTTCACTTGAATCCCACTTTATTACACTTTTTTATTTTTGAATTGATTCTTCCTAGACCGGTGTTTGCCACTACAGTTCAGGAGGACACCTTTTGTCCAATGGCAATTAGGTTTATTATTCACTGGTGACACGACGGTTTACCTTTGATCCCGTGACTGAAGGGACCACCGAGTCTGCCAATTCGTAGACAGATGTTACTCCCTCTGGGCTCAAGCTAGGGACCCAGCCCTTCTAGGGGACCTCTTCCTTTACCGTTAGGTGAGGTCATGACAACGAACCTTTTAGGGTACCTGTCCCCTCGGACGATCCGATGTCAGGCACCCCAGCGTTTCTCAACCTGTGCTGACTCGCTGAAGTGAAAGAAAGTGACTAGGATTTCGGAGTAGAATATACGATCGATTTTCGTCGTACTCTATTTTCCTAATAATCAAATCGACATATTTAACACACTCCAGAATAAAACTAAACCATCAAAGAAGATCTAATGCATATATATCGATAAAATATAACACGAATAAGTCATTATTTACGCAAACGAAAGAAAGGTATCACTACACTCCAGAGAGAAAAAGTCATTCCAAAAATGAAGAGGTTGTCATAGATTATTAAGGTTGTGGACACCGGGAAACACTGACATTAAAACGAGAAACAACCAAAAGTAATAATAGAAGTACGTGTCGTAAAGAATTTGTACCTTGGACCCAACTAACTCTATAAAGAGACCTCTAGACTCAAACAAAAACGGTCTGTGGTCTTGTGTAGTGGATAGATGTTTATGAAACAAGTAAAAAGACGATCTCCAAGGAATCTGACACGTCCATTATTTTATTTAGTTTGGAATTTGGAGGTACACCCGTCTGGACACCAATACTTAATAGTCTCCTATGAAAAAGGAGGGTAGGTCATGGGTTCTGGTTCGGTCTGTTCTGATTAAACCAAGAAGGGAAACGATTACTCGTCTGATAAAATAGGAAATCTAACTTCACGAAGTCGTAATACGTCCCCAGAGTCGGTTGACTCTGGGGAGGGATGAGGTGATGAGCAGAAAACATACTCGAAATGAAGGTAAGACGTCAACAAATCACCCATGCAGCACAGATTTAGAAAATGTTGGGCCTGACATCGGACGGTCCCAGGAGACAGGTACCCTAAAGGGTCCGTTGTTATGACCTCACCCAACGGTGAAGGAAGAGGTCTCCTAGAAGGGTTGGGTCCCTAGCTTGGGTGTTGAAGAGGTAACTTCCTCGGTGGTCTACGACTCGGTGGTCTCTACAAGGATTTCGGATTCCGAGAAAGTGAAGTCGTCAGAAGGTGTTCCACAGAGATCTCAGTTGAATACGAATAGTGTCAAAAGTCAAGAACGACGGACGGAGTGGGGACGGAGGTTGATCTGAAGAAAAGGGAGTAAAAGAACGTTGGAGTAATCTACAAAACCAAACTGTCCCACGATAAAATGATCTAAAAAAGAATAGTACTTGTAAATTTTTTTATATAGTGGGTAACACGACGACCTTCCTCTTAAGATTCCGTAAACAAAATATTATCAATATGGGGAATGGTCGGTGATGTTATCCTTTTGTACCTCTATCTATATGTTTATACCTTGACCCGTTGAACATCTTATCATGACAAGAGTTGATTAAGAGAGACCATAGAACTTATGTACCATTCGTGATACTTAGAGAAATCTTGGACTTATGTACCTATAATTCGTGTTTACGATATCATAGATGATGTCCTTACACGGTTCACAAGTAAAAACGAGAACAGACGACAGAGTAAAAGGATGATGAAAGTTATTGTTCTCAGAAATAGGGGTTAAAGGAATCCCTTTCCACAATTCCTAAAGACTAAAAGATAAGAGGGGGAGTATCTTTATTTAAACTTTACAGTTAGTTAAGTGATCCGGTGAACTACATAACGATTAAGACGTACCGGACGTCATGGTCGTGTAACAACGATGAGGGGTAGTCAGTCGACTTGTTTCTGATCATTGAAGACTATGGTGTTTGTGTCTAAACTTAATCCCGTTTATGGATAAATTCCGGGTTCATAAGGAACTTCTCTATACCCAACGTTGTAATCCTGAACGGAAGTTTGCATACCTGACTTAAACGTTCCACAATTGACTCGAGCCAAAAAGTTTTTGAACCTATCGATCAGTTTACTCGGATGAAGTCATAATGTTAATTTTGTGATAGAACCAGGTGAGGTTTTCGGTGTTTTCCAGAACTTGTAAGTTCACGACACTGAAGAGACAAAATGCGTGTGAAGACACCGTCGTGACACACTCTAATCTCTGTCCTTTTACCCTTTAGTCCTGTGTCTTTTGTTAGATAAGCATATTCCTCTATCTACTAGACCTCTTCTTTAATATCCTGGTCACCAAATTCTCCCCAGACTCCATTATTAGATCCAATTGGACTTCACTTCACTTCACTTCGGTGAGTCAGCACAGGTTGAGAAACGCTGGGGCACCTGACATCGGATAGTCCGAGGAGGCAGGTACCCTAAAAGGTCCGTTCTCACGACCTCACCCCACGGTAAAGGAAGAGGTCCCCTAGAAGGGTTGGGTCTCTAGCTTGGACCCAGAGGGCGTAACGTCCATCTGCGAAATGGTAGACTCGTTGAAGTCCGAGTCATCCAATTGCATGATGATAGATAAGGAACCCCGAAGGGTCTATCGAGTCACCATCTCTTAGAAGTTACTTACCCACCCCTTCTATGGGACCTCCTCCTTTACCGTTGGGTGAGGTCATAAGAACGGACTCTTTAGGGTTCCTGTCTCTACGGACCGTCCGATGTCAGGTACGCCAGGGTTTTCTCAGGGTGCGTGGACTCGTTGATTTGTTGTTAGATAACGAATTAACCTCCCTCCTCCTTCCCACGATCTTGTAATCGAGGCGGTCTCTTTTTCAGGAGTGACTAAATGAGGTGGCAGGATCTGTCACGGACCGTTTAACATACATAAGTTATTTATGAACTGACTTACTTATGTCGTGTCAGACTGTCTTATACCCATTCCTCCTTTTTAAGTTTGAACCCCCGACTTAAACTTCCTGTCCTCAGCTCTTTAAAGGGTCACTGTTTTGACTCGTACAGAACCTACTCTCGAACACCACCTCCTCTTCATACTAATGACCTTCGACATCACTAGTTTGAACCCCAAAAAAAACAAACCAACCAAAACCGAAACGACGCGTCCGTACATCCTAAAATCAGGAGGGGTGTCCCTAGGTTGGCGTAAGGGCCGCAACCTTCGCGCCTCAGAATTGAAGACCTGTCGGTCTTCAGGGAACGTAAAGATTGCTGAGGTTGGTGTAATCGAAGTGGATCCAATCTACCTTACCTTTAGGAGATGTCTCAATTTCTAAGCGATCGGTACATTTTTACAAAGACCTACGACCAGCGTGTGTGGGGAACGAGAAAAACGTGTGTTTGCGCTCTTCGTGCACATCTTTTCGTGCACCATTTTTTTCTTCGGTTGTCCACTCCCCGGTCTTGATATTAGGTCAGAGATGGAGTTGACGTCGTCGACGAGGTAGTTCCCTGCTAAACCTGTTCTATTGAATTTTAATGTCACCCATCCGCTTTGTTCTTGTTCCAGTCCTCGAGCACAGGTTGAGAAGGACCAACCCCCGATAAAGACAACCCACGTCGACCGCGGTCGCCGCCTTTATGCTGGCTCAGACCCATTTCCAGAGGTCGACTTCCCTACTGTCGGTTCTCTGGAGACGAGACAGGTTCAGCTAGCAAAGGGAGGCTCGTCTGTTTTGTATGACGAGTTTCTCGTAATGCAGTTGGTCGTGCTCTGACCAATGGAATGTTCTTCTATTGCGATAGCTAGGTGGCGAGTTGAGGCGAGGTGGGAGGGGCCGTGTGCGTTCGTGTGGTTCCGGTCCTGAAGACTGTCGGGGAAGGCCGTGTTAGAGCCACAGCATGGAGAATTGCCGGACAGCATTAACGGTCCTTCCTTTCCGGCCCTCTCCTTCCCGTGAGTTGCGCCATGGGGGGTTCGTGCGATCAGCCGTACGCGCGCGGGTCTCAGACCTGAGTCGGGACCTCTGGGTTTGGTTACTCCGCGCCGAAGCAGTGACGCATAGGCCAGCGGCCCTGCGTGCAGTCCCCTGGCCTCCCGCCTCGGTCAAACCAACGTGGTTGTGGCCATGAATCCGTGCATGGCCGCACAGGAACCCGAATCTTTCGCCCTGCAAGCCGAACACTCGCCCTTGAAGAGCCAGCGCGTGTCTTTTTCTTGCCACTCGCGGCCCGCGCCTCCGGCGTCGTCTGCCCTGTGACTCGGTGCTTACGCACGCGGACGTACCCCCGGCGCGCGCCCCCGCTCCCTCGACCGTCCCTCACCGCTGGTCGATCTGACGCGGCCCGGTCTTGGCCCACCCGATGCCGAACTCTGGGGTTGATCCATCATCCCAGACAGTTCCAAGACTTTTGAGCCTCCGACGAACCAGCGCTAAGAATGGTTCTGCGGCCAAGAGTCAATCTCCCTGACGACTCGACCCCGTTACCATCTGTTCTGAAGGAGACTGCATCCCGCCCTCACGCCCCTACCTCGCGTCGCGAAGTGCAGGAGGAAGGTTTCCTCGTCTTTGCTAACGAGGAGGTTATTCAGTAAAGAACCGGTGGACAGCGAAGGGAGGAATTGGACGACTCCTTGCAGGCTCCCCCATCCAAAGTAGTGCCAGAGGAACTTTGTTCGGACCTACCTACTGGAGCACCAGTGAAGGCCCCTAGGGTCTCGACCTACTACCCCCAGGGACCCACTGGCGTTTCGGCCGACAACTGGAGGATGGGTGTCGTTTCGTTAAATCTCACTGGACTTGCCTGATTTAGTTCTTTCTAAAGAGAAAAACATTTTCACATAAAACAGAAGAGAAGTCTCTCGTCACCGAAATTTAACATACTTGCTTATTACTCCGGAATTTTCAACCTTAAAACCAGTGAACCTAAATTATAGCGTCAAGTTGAATTAACCTAAACACTGAAACGCACTGGAACCAGAGTAGAAAACTTTACCGAAACTTGATCTAAGGGTGAAACGAAAGGACTGGAGATTGGAAAGTAGTGAATACAGTTGACCTTTTTTTTTACGTGTTGTACTCTCAACACTCAATTCAAAAGAAACCCCGTTTTGCTACTCATACAGGATCTTCTCTTTGACGAGACTTCTCCATCCCCCCCTTACAGTCATAACGTATACTAAAAGTACTTACCCTCATGACACGTCAGTTTGGGTAAAAATGGTCTCCAAACGACGATCAGTCGTCCTTGTCCATGGTGGCAATTCCTAAAATCACGAAAAGATCTTTACTCTACCTTCTTAACCCGAGTATTTTAGAACTGGACTTTTCTAGATGGACTTCCGGTCAAAACGGTCAAATGAGTCTCGGGTCTCACGGAGTAAGGACGAGGTGGGACTTTAGGAAAGTCTTACACAACTCCCAGTCACTGACGTCGACGAACACGGAATTAGGAACATATCCGACTACCGTTCACGGTTCAAAATCAACCGTAAATATGTGTGTCTCCCCGAAGGGTCCACCAAGTCACCATTTCTTAGGCGGACGGTCACGTCCTCTGTGGCCTCTGCACCCAAGTTAGGGACTCAGTCTTTCGAGGGGACTTCCTCCTTTTTCGGGTGAGATTATAAGAACGGACCTTTTTGGGGTACCGATCTCCTCGGACCACCCGATGTCAGTTACCCCAGTACTTCTTAGTCTGTGTGAATCACTGACTCGTACGTCTCTATAAGTGTCTCCACAAAAAAATTCCTTCAAGAATGTCTATCACAAAAACTATAATTTCTTAGACAATGTTCACTTGATTCATTCTGTTTTAAGTTGGACAATAAATTCAAACCATAGTCTCTGACCCCAACTACTAACCTTAGATGACATGAAAATGAACCTCTTTTATAATGATTAGACTTAGAAAGTAAAAATCTAAAATTTTACCCACTACAACTCTTCCCGTTCTTCTAAAAACAAGTCTTCACACGGGTCACGGTATGACACCTTTTCCCTCCCTTCGTGTTCTGACCCGGTTTGGAGGTACCAGACAAACCTGCTTTCTGTCCAGTCCGAGGACCTAAGAGAATGTGTCTACGGTTGTTTTTGTTTCCATTCCCCCCTTAACAATTGATTGGGTTCGTGTTTGACATACTTACATTGGATACCATTTGTGACAAAGTCCTCATACTGTACGAGTTGTTATATAGGAAGGAACAAATCCATAGTGGACCCCTCTCCTCTGCGACTACCTCATGAACCTCTTAGGGTTCTTCATGTAGGGACCTTGGTTCTACTAGAAACGACCGTAATTCTTCTTCCCTCTCTCCCTCCTGAACTATCGAATAGAGTTTTTTCGATGGTTACTCATTATCAACCGGTGACGGAATAAATAATACTTTGTCTTCACAGAGTACTGAAAAATACACATGGTATAAATTTAACTAGAGTATGTGATCTTAAGTCTAGTACTTACCGACTACCTTATTAAGACAACCTGTCAGGACTAAATTTATTCTAACCAGACACCGATTTGTTTATACCAGTCGAAAAAATTAAAACTATCATTAAGACCAAGTTGTTCATGATAGTGAAAAGGGTAAGATTTCTCTACTAACTTGAACTTATTCCTTATACTTTGAAAAATCCCTCTACCACGTAAGGAAGAGTTTTGGATATTCTCTAACCAAAATATAAATCTAAAGATATTGACCAATATAATTATATAAATTTATGACTTTTCCAGGGAAGTGACAGAGTATCTTGTCTCCTCCTAAGTGTGCACAAAGTTCAACACAAGTAATCGGACAATTCCGTTCCTAACTTTTATGTGACTGTTTCAGGTGAAATAGACAAACCAAAATATTTGATACGGTTAAATTAATTTTAAGAGATAGATTTTAAATCGGAAAATGAATTACTTTCCGTAAAATCACACCAAATACATATCGTAGTTTATTTCTCATAAATCGTGGAGTGTAAAACATCTACTAGAAATTCTAGTCTACGAAAAATTTAAGGGACACTGTCCTATACAATTGTTTGAAACGAACAATTAAGAAGTGTTTCAGTCTGATTCAATATTAAGTCCCAACAGGATTTGTCCTTAAGTCTTTGTGTTGACATCTTGATGAACATATACCACTAACCATTAGCACGAAAACGGTCGAGTCGTCCTAATCTCCCCGATATAGTAATCGAGTTTAAACACTTGACAGACTATATTCCGAATTCTTAACTTTTTGTTTCAGTGTCTAGTACTAAAAAATTTGAACTAAATTACCGTATGGTTTTACCAACTTTTTATGTCATCGGGTTTGTCCGTCGTAACAATGATCAGTATCATCATCTAACACAGATGAACCAGAAGATCCTGTCGGACGGGATCGTGTGGTGGAGTCAGTAGGTGAGTCAAAGAGACCGGTCTTACTCGTGACGTCGTAAATACGGTTTACGTCTTTCTTCTGAAAGACTAGTATCACAATCGCATACATGTCACATACCAATATCAAATACACGATTTAATATGTGTCAAACACGGTATGTACAAATCACATCAGGGATCTTTAAAATACCTTACCACTTGAACTTGATTCGGTATTTCTTATGACTCTCTTTAAGAGTCACCCCCTTCATTCAGACATGGTCACCACTCTCGGTAAAGACACTGTCATTCCCTTGACCCTCTTCCGGAACAGTTTTCACTACCCCTACAAATAAATCCAGACATTCCGGACTATCTCGTGACACATTGAACACTTAGAATAAAAGTCAGTAACCTCTTTACACTTTTTCGTTTCTGCTATCAGACTTTTGTCCCCGTTTTTGTTAAACCCTTCGTCTTCGGACGATATTAAGTCCACCATAGGTCCAGTCACATCGTCAATCGAAGATTCTCTCAAGACGTGGTCACACCCTTATGTACCTCTGGTCCTTTAACTGACTAAAGATACGAAGGATTCAGTCGATTCCGGTCACAACCGTCTCTTAATAACACAAGATCCGGTCAATATAAGTTATTCCCGGAGATCAATATTCAAGGACATCAATTGAGTCCCGAAGGGACCACCGAGTCTACCATTTCGTAGACGGACGTTGCGTCCTCTGGGCCGAAGTTAGGGACTCAGCCCTTCTAGGGGACCTCTTCCTTTACCATCGGGTAACGGTATAAAAGCGGGAAGTACCCTACATACAAGTCTTTTACCACAGTAATTGTACTAGACGTCTCTTCCGTCACCGTGGGGTGAGGTCATGAGAACGGACCTTTTAGGGTACCTGCCTCCTCGGACCATCCGACGTCAGGAACCCCAGCTATCCTCAGTCTGTGCTGATTCGCTGAAGTGAAAGTGAAAAGTGAAAGTACGTAACCTCTTCCTTTACCGTTGGGTGAGGTCATAAGAACGGACCTCTTAGGGTCCCTGCCTCCTCGGATCACCGACGGCAGATACCCCAGCGTGTCTCAGCCTGTGCTGACTTCGCTGAATCGTCGTCGTCGTCGTTGTCGTTGTACTAGGCTCCCACTACAAAAACCGGGAGACTACAGTTTTCCAGTAGATAACTTGTCGGTGAGTTAGGTACCAGAACTGACCAAATTAAACCCATTCTGGTCGAGGTACAAGGACTTTTTGTTAATCTCGTTGGTAATGACATTCACTTCACCGAGTCAGCACAGGCTGAGAAACGCTGGGGCACCTGACATCCTCGGACCCTCCGAGAAAGGCAGGTACCCTAAAAGGTCCGTTATCATGACCTCACCTAACGGTAAAGGAAGAGGTCCCTTAGAAGGGCTGGGTCCCTACCTTGGGTCCAGAGGGTGTAACATCTGTCTGCGAAATGGCAGACTCGGTGGTCCCTTTAGGAAATTGGTAATGATATCCCTGTGTATATAGTCTCTATAGATATCCTCCACTGAGTTAAATCGTGTCAATACGGTCACTGAAGCGTTGAGATTGATATCAGGTTTATGGAGAACTCGAGTTTTCAGTGTGTGAGTTGACGGAAAATCTGTTGAAATAGACCCAAGACAGGGGGACGGGTGTGTGCAGCACTTATTCCCGGAGGAGGTTTACACAGACAGTCCGATCGCACACGTGGAGCCAAAGACAGAGCAGTGTTGTTTCCAAACCTCACTGCCTGTAATTTCGGGGGAGCCGCACAGTGTCGAGAACCCATAGTCTGTCTGCCACAATATCGAGAATTTGTTTAGTCACAATGTCGAGATAAAATGAATCTCCTATCGTCCTTTTAGGTAGAAGCTCTACACTCCCGTGCGCTCCTGTGCTTTTCTTCTCGCGGGAAACCGAGGAGAAAAATACAAAAAAGAAGGGGGACCCGGACGGGACACGTTTAACCCGAATCAGTCCTCACGACAAGATGGACTTCAGGAGTGACGCCAGGAGTCTGGAAGGAAGCTGGAAGGAGACAAGATAAAAGCACCCGAAAAGGGAAGGAAAAGAAAATCGGTGGTGGTAGAACCTGAGGAAAAGGGATAAGATTGATGGATTGTAAAGGGGGAGTTCTCTGCCCTCCGGACTAAGAAGCCCTTATCCCCGCGCTCCAGAAAGACCGATGAAAGACGACTTGACCCTGTCGCTCGCCATAACCCGGAGGGGGAGAACGATCAGAGTTCGGAGTCTCAGGAATATCGCCACAGGTAGATTCCCACTCACTATAGAAGACACCAGTCGACATTATGGAAACAACTTGACCGCGACGTACAATATTACCAACTGGACCAGTCTCTGTTTTGTCCAATCTGTTAACTATTATGCACCTCGTTAGTATTCGTCGGATTTTACCGTATTGTTCTTGATCATCCGCGAAATCGGTTAAGGTTTAAGTGTAGCGGTCCTACTCAGTTCAGGGAGGAACAAGTCCCTAGTCTCATGGATAGAGAACGGACAAAACCTCATGTTAGAGACGGTTCGACAACCGAGAAATCTCGATAGGTCTCTTTAGAATAGGGGTCTTTGGTCTAAAACCCTCACAAGTAATCTTACCGTGAGCAACCATCAGGACTTATACATCAACTCTAGAGGGCCCCTGAGTGTCCGCATAACTCATAGGACAAAAGAAGGTACCGAACTGAGTACTCGTCACTTAGGTCCTCAGTACAGGACCATGGAACTGACGACCCCCCTATCTTTCATAATGTCCCATCCCCGGGAAGGTACACCCGACCTCAACTGGAAAACCCCTGGGTAGAAAGGTCTGAAATTAATCCTGAACTCAGGGACCTCGTATATCACCACTGAGGAATCTTAGAAAACCCAGGACCAAGTATGGGGTGTTCGCATATAGGACAACCTTAACGGGTTTCCGGTACCGTGTTCTGACCTCCCAGACTCGGAGACCTAGATCCTTCTCCAGTAACTGTATTTGTTTTCCAGAGGGTATCTCGTAGAGTATTCCTGATTCTGGTTGGACAAGGAATCCCCGTTGTGCCCACGCCTCCTCTCGACAGCCATTTCGGAGGAAGGTAGGGTCCCTCCAGAGGACCCAATAGAAAAAATAGCGACTAAAATTCTTAACTAACCGGGAAAGATGAAAAGAGTTTCTAACTCCGGAGGTCCGTGTTACCTCTATTATTCATTACGGGTCACGAAATCTCTGGGGAAGTCAAGTCAAGTCAAGACAAGTCAACGAGTCAGCACTGGAATTTTCATTTACTACAGGGTAACGGTGAAACATTACTGGACCCGTCTGGTTTAGAACCTTACTAAAGTACCTCGTCAAAAAATGGTGGAGGAGTCGGAAGAGTCAGGACCACCCTTTCGGAAATTAGGTAGGACATTTACATAGATAGTACTGATTATCCATAAATATGGGAACTCTTTGACCGTAGACCCACTTCAGGTAGACGGTCAGGAGAGGACCCATCCAGGGTGGAGTAACCTGTCCGACCCGGTCGACCCCAAAAGCTCGAGGGACCCCCAACAAATTGACCGTTCACCCTGTTCTCCTCTGGTGAACGGAATGTCAACAAACCTCCGGACAAGGAGGTTTCCTGGAAAGATCATTAGAAACCTCCCGGAAAAGGAGATTTACTCACCACCGTACATTCCTCAATTGGTTGAAGGTAACCTCCAAGGGTCCGTCTTTTTCCTCAGGGAGGAAAACCTTGGTGGGGTATACTAGAAGAACTTTCGGGAGTGAGAATCGAAATTCTCAGAGTGGAAGTCATATACTTCCTCAAAGACCGTTTAATCAAACACCTTGATTCCACCGTTGGGGATAATCCAGTACGTACCAAGACATTACGACGAGAAGATCGACGGACTAGTCGACGAACCAAGGGAGCACGGTGAAGACACGAGGGAAAAACCACAGGAAATGTCACCCTCTGACTTTGGAGTCACCCGTCTACCTGACGGAGGTTCTCAGCTTCTTAAACTAGTGGTATAAACTAACCCCTGGGAGCCCACCAGTTCACCGGAGAAAGAAAGGTTTGTCGTCGTACACGTACATCGTGGTCTTTCCGTATGAACCTCAGTCACATTTACCGATAAGAAAAAGGAAAAGGGTCGAGATTTCGAGCTCGGTCCCGATACTCGAGTCGATTAACCCGACTTCATGGACCACCGTCTCCGAATCGGAGACACCAGAGTTTTAACCTCTGATGACGTATGGGCCGAGAAGAAAAAGGTAGGTTCTGTTTCGACGAAGGTAGTCACATGGTCTAAAGGAGTCCTAACCAGTCTCCTAGAAGACTGTTAGGGAGAGCCCCAAAACAGGTCACCAGGTTCCAAAGATCTGTTGTTACTTTCACCTGTCGCAGGAGCCCCCATCCGTCCTTCCACCGACCCAATTCTTGGAGTTTCCCCCTATATCACTCCGGACCTAAAAGGTAGTCGTAATGAACTATAGACTCCTAAGAAACTAGCTGTAGGTATTTACCGGAGAGGGTAAATCCTCAACAAAAAGAACCGTCGACCATTTTTATCAATCAAACGGAGGTTTCTTCTCAAAATTTCGTAGAAGATAGTACTAACGTTATCGACGTTCTAAAACTTCCACCCCTCCCGGTCGGAACTCACCAACCTAGAATGAGAACCTATTCATTCGATGTCCGACCCCGAGTCTAGGGTTGGAAACTCAATTGTGAAGGTTCCGATAAGGGAGAGAAAGTACCTGTATTTCAACCTTACGAAAAAGACCCAGACCGTTGGGTTCCGTTCACCGACTCAATTCCGGACAAAATCACATCGGAGACGGAAGAAAACTCCTCATGGGGTGTAGTCACCCTAACTTAGTAGAGCAGGGAAATTCGAAAGTATATTCCCGACCCGTTAATCTGGCATCGACCCATAGGTCTAAGATGTTATGGGTCAATCGGGGTCCTTTCGAGAGTTAACAAAAGCTCAGTACCCCCTCCCGTTGACCTCCTAAGGAACATGGCTAGTCTCCTGTCGGAGGATCTGAGCACACATTAGACTTGAGGGTCCAATTCACTGAAAACAGAGTTGGTAGACACGGAATCGTGCCCTCTTAAATATAGGGGAAATACGGTTTTTAAAATCTTGGACTTAACGTACAACAACCCGTAAAAGGAGTAGACCTCTCGTCTAATCATCCAGTAGATGTATAACATTATAAAAGGGTAATCCAGGGTCCAGGTCTAGATCCTCTAGGACCGATTCCCGGACAGGTTTGTCCACCCCCGATAGAGACTTGGGGACTCCATTATGACAGGTTCAGTAGACAACCACAAAAAGAGGACCCCGGAGGGTGAGTTTCCGTTTTTCTATAACCCTAAGAAATCGGTGACCGTACGTTTTTTTTACGTAGAAACTCTAGGTTCTGATATTTGGTGTACCGTGACCCACTCTAAAGAGGGTTCTAATGAATCCCTAACCCATGACACGCTACCTCCCCCTGGTGACGAAGGAAATACTAGACCTCTAGAACTTGGTAACGGTCCAAGGCAGGAAAAAGAAACGACTCTCCTAACCCCACAATGTACCGCTTAACCACCCCTGGTTATCGGTTGTTTGTTCCTTAAATAAATAATTTCCGACATCAGGGAGGACTCGGAGAGAAAACTCCCCTATAACAAAGGCCAATCCTTTGGCTCACCCTAGAGTCTCCTGTTACTACTGGTCAAGTCGAACCACCCGAACAGGTCCTTAAGGGTCCAGGGTCCCCAATTAAAACAGAAGGGTATCAAAAACCAGGGAGAGATAACCTCTTCCATATTACCCAAGAAGTCATCATTGGTCCTCGACATCTCGAGATCCCCGACTTTTTGAAGGGTAGTGTTCCCACCGGGGGTTAAATCACTCATATAGAGAAGGGCTATTCCCTCAGTCTGTGAGTCCCTGGTGGTCTTTGACCACCCTTTTATAAACAGGTAGGGTCGTTGTTTCTTCACAAGCCCACTTAGAAAATCATCAACGAAAAGGACATCGTGGGTTTTATCATGTCCAAACCCTTCTCTTCCGAGGCCTCATCCTCTAGTTTTGTCTCACCCATCGGGTACACAGTTGGTTCTTTAAGAGCCTGGATGGACGGTGTAGGTCAACGTGGGAACCGAGGTCGGGGCACTACCAATAGACACTGTCCGTCCGACCGACCTCACCCGGAGAACTTGGTAGAAGTCAGGAGAACTTGGTAGCAATCCCTTCCGAATCGTGAACTGGAACTCTGAGAACCCAGGGTTCCCGTCTCACGGTGGGTCACAGGGTCAACTACCGTAAACGTCGTTCTCTGATCCTCTGAACAAACCTGTGAGAAACCGGGTTACGGGGCGGACAGATGTCTAATCCGTAAACGGAGCACGGAACAGGAAGTTCCTGAACCCCCAAACGGTATCCCGAAGAGACCTCCCACCGGTCGTAGATCCGTACCGAACAGAGAAAAGAAGAGAGGGAGAGGACCCGGAACCGGAGGAAGAGGACAAGACAATATTTTCCTTAACCACCGACAGACCTAGTAGAATAGATTTCTCCGTCGTCTCATGATGACGACATCGACACCATTGAATTAAGACTATAGACTACGTGTAACCCTGTTCTTAAACAGGAAATTTTAGTGGACAGGGAGTATTCTCAGATTCGGGTCTAACCATTTGAAAACCTCCCGGAGAAAATCGGAAAGGTCTTTCCGTTACCCCGACAGTAACCCGAGGACTCAATAACAACTCTGACCCGTGTCAGGGTGTTCATTATCCGAAGGCAGACAAAGGTACCCACCTGAAGGAATCCCCACTCAGAAAGACTTCGAATAGGATGGGTCTTGACAACGTTGGACTCTCGGTCCACAGGGACCCAGTCCCACGTCTAGGGGTCCGTCCGACTCCGCACTGTCGGAGGTCCTCTAGTTTAGGGGTCCGTCCAACTCCGTACTGCCCGGAGGGCTCTTAACCCAGGGACCCGTCCAACTCCACACTGTTGGAGGACCCTGGGGACCCTGACCGCCTAGGGGCTCGTCCAACTCCACACTGTTGGAAAGTTCCTGGTTTAGGGATCCGTCCAACTGGAGGACCCTGGGGGTCTAACCTCAAACCCGTAGGGATTCTAGAGGTCGTACTGGTCACGATCTATCCTAATCCCCCAACCTATAATATATCATAAAAGGAAGGTTCCGGTCGATAAAAGACCAACAGAGAGGTTTTCTAACATCTCCGTTGTAACACCCGGGTCTACCCCGACTCCTTTGCTCGTACTTTGTCCTCCCTTACCTCGTCTCGTGTTGGAAACTTTCTTACTGTATCGTGTTCCCGTATTTCATTTGGTTAATTTTAATTAACCCAGGTTCTACTGTTCAGTTTAAGTTCATTTGGAATTAGGGGTTAGAGATCCGGTTGTCTGTGTGGGTCTCCACCGTCGTCGAGATCCCGTGACAGTTTTCTCCCTCCTCTCCCACCAAGGGGCTACCGACCCTACTAGGAGGGTGAGTAATCGTATACTTAATTGGGGTGAACGTTTTGGATCGGTCCGGATTAAGGTACCGGGGTCGGGAACGGGAGCCGTTACCGGGTGTGGGACTTGGTACCGAAGAGAGACTTAGAATTGTTTAAGTGGAGAATGAAAAACCGGCCCGACCTCCGGGCCCTATCTCGACTTCCTGTCCTCCTTTTTCGTCACCCTTTTAGCACAGTTCCTTGGGGGAAGTATCGGACGTCCTTTTGGACGATTTAAAGACTGGACACGATTCCTGTCTTCTTCGTATTCCTGTCTTCTTGGGGGTGGTCGAACCTATTGTCGATGACCCCGGGTCGTCTATCACGGAAACGACGACGACGATTCAGTGAAGTCCACACAGGCTGAGACAACACTGGGGTATCTACCGTCGGGTCGTCCGAGGGGGTAGGGACCCTAAGAGGTCCGTTCTTGTGACCTCACCCAACGGCAAAGGAAGAGGTTACGCACTTTCACTTCAGTGAGTCAGTACAGGCTGAGATTCGCTGGGGTACCTGACGTCGGATGGTCCAAGGAGACAGGTACCCTAAAAGGTCCGTTCTCATGACCTCACCCCACGGTAACGGAAGAGGTCTATCAAGGAAACCCTGTATGGTTTCTCATCGGAGAGGTCTCAGGGAGTTAACGTAGGTGACGGTGGGCGGACAAGTGCCTCCCACCCCCCACCACAAGTTCCTTTGTTCTTTGCTCTCTAACATTTCCTTAATTCTAAAACAATCCGTACAGGGAGGTCGGTATCCTCGCTCCTGGAGGATGGAATTGGTCTCCAGACCTTAGACTCTGACTCGGCGCACTCGAAAGACAAGTCAAACAAAAAGCGACAGGGCCAAAGGTCGTACTACCCGGAAGGGGACGTAACCCAAAAGAAACTCAAGGCGAAGATGGCGCCCTCGAAGCGACTCAGCCCGAGGGCGACACGAACCGGAGAAGGCGCGCCTCCAATAAAGTCGGTCCAATTTGGGCTTAGTGCCGTAGTATCTGCAGTCCACTCGCACACGAGGAGCCAAAGACGGAGTAGTGTTGTTTCTAAACCCCACTGCCTGTAATTTCGGGGGAGCCGCACAGTGTCGAGAGCCTAGAACCTGTCTGAAACAATATCGAGAGTCCAGAACTTACCTGGCACAATATCGAGAATCTGTTTAGTCGCACTGTCGAGCTAAAATAAATCTTCTATCGTCCTTTTAGGTAGAAGGTCCACACTCCCGTGCAGTTAGGTTTCTGTGCTTCTCTTCCTAGGTTTCTGTGCTTCTCTTCTTACGGGGTCGTGCGCCCCACCAACCCCCTCTCTCTCCCTCCGGGAAACCGAGGAGAAAAATACAAAGAAGAAGGGGGACCCGGACGGGATACGTTGAACCCGAATCAGTCCTCACGACAAGATGGACTTCAGGAGTGAGATCAGGAGCCTGGAAGGAAACTGGAAGAAAACAAGATAAAAGCACCCGAAAAGGGAAGGAACAGAAAATCGGTGGCGGTAAAACCTGAGGAAATCGGATAAGATTGACGGATTGTACAGGTACTCGACTAGGGAGTATGGATGCTATTTTCGCTCAAAATTTTATACTACTTCAATTCCTACAACTTTACCTCTCAAATAGGACCTAACAAGTCCATCTGAACTACGTAGTTTCCTCCGTTACACCGTTATCTTCGTCTCTCACCTCACCCGCACTGGTTCTGACGGCCATCGGAGACCTTCTGTCTTCTCTGTTCCTGTCCTGAGAGGAAAACTTAGAGATCTTCCTTGATCGGGAAGGTTGTGGAACTAAAATCGGGTGACTCTGGGTAAAGTCTGAAAACTACCGGGCCTTGACGTTCTGTTATGTGAAACACCGTTACTGTTACCCTTTGGTTATGTCCGGGAAGTCTGGATTGTATACATTTTAGTATAGAGAGTCGTCTCGGACCCCTCAACTGACCTGAGTAGGGTTCCACTTAGAACTGAAGATGGGACCAGAGGAGTCGTCACGTTCTGTCTACGTTTGAACTCAGACAAGAAGTCTCAGAAAGACGAATCGAAAGGATCTGAGGACGGAACAAGTTGAACTTTTGAACCATCTACGGAATTCCCGATCCACAACCCGTGTCTGAAACGGGGAAGGAGGATTGACTCTGGAAGTGGAAAGTTCGAAGATGAAAAGTAAATAAGGAGGGACTCTGAAAAGAGACGGAAACTCGTCTCCAGGAGGTTCGGGAAAACCAAGAATCCGAAAACGTGTACCAATCGAGACACGTCGATTGTCTCGACCAGTGGAGAGGGACGTCAAGAGAGAAGAGGTTCTAAAACAGAATAGTTGAAGATTAAAGAAGATGTAATAGAAGGTTCTCCTCAACGTCCGTTGAAGTAGAATCCGGGGGTGTGTTCTCTGTCCACCTATAGTCCCGAGGACCTGACGAGGGGAGTGGAAAAAATGGGACCTGGACGTTCGTTTCGTTAACGAACCATAGACGTACGTACGATTCAGCGAAGTCAGTACAGACTGAGAAACACTGGGATACCTGACATTAGGTGGTCCGAGGAGACCCTAAGATGTCCGTCTCTTTTATGGTCTCACCTATCGGTAAAGGAGGAGGTTCCCTAGAAGGGTTGGGTCCCTAACTTATGTGTAGAGAATACAGAGGACGGACCCGTCCGTCCAAAAAATGGTGATTATGATGGACCCTTCGGGACGGACCATAGACTCGAGACGAAATTATGATCTCCCTACTGAAAGAAAGAAAGGAGTGTTCTATTTGTCGTAGAACCAGGACAAATACAGGGTTGGGAGTTTGATCTGAGTAAGACGTAAGGTCCAGTGTCACTTATTATGAACCCGAAAGAATCAAAAAGACTTTCAGTCCTAACGGACGAAAGATTTAAGATACTAAGATAAAACACCGATCGAGGAAAGAGGAAAAACTATTAAGGCCTCATTCACAATACGGTCGAGGTTCAGTCAGCACTTTCTTCCGAGTAAAAATGTAAGGGTCCATATAACGCAAGACAAAAAGTTAAATAGGGGGTTTATGTTCGGACCTTTCGTGAGAACATCCAACATAAGAGAGGAGACTTAAGATTTACTCAATAAAACACAGTTGAAACTATTCGTCCCAGTTTCTAGGAATAATTTTTTTTGTTATTACCATCGAAAAATATCGAGACTTCGAGTACTTTTTGCGTAAAAGATACGGAGTCAAGTCAAGTCAGCGAGTCACCACAAGATACGGACCAGAGTAAATTAATTGTGTTGTTAGAAAACGTTCCCTCCCACCCCCAACCCGTCGACCTCCCCTCTCACTATTAACAACTGATGTCACACAAATAATCCTTTCTTCAACTCCCTGTAACTTAAGAAGTAGTCACTCGTTATCTTGATTCTAAGTTTTTGTCTAGAGACTGAGGTTTCGGGAATGACGAACAGTATGTCGAGATGGAGGACTGGACATTGAGAGTCCCAGACTACGGTGTTTGTTCAAAGAAGAGAAAAAAAGAAAAAAATTCGTCTTTTATGTAGATAATTCCCCACGTTTTATCGAATGTTTCAGAGACTCTTAGTCCGACCCTCAACTGGTCCCAGTACGTTTTACCAGTTTTCAATAAGATGTCTGGACCAAGGTACTCCTGTGGTGGGGCTTCAGTAAGGACTCGGACCCGTCACATCACGCGACGTACATGAGGAACCCGTCAATAGTGATGGCTAAGATCTTTGATCTGAACGATGAAGTAGCTCATGGTCGGACTAGTGTAAATTAATTCCACTAAGGAGGGCGACGACAGTGACCAGGAACACGGCCTAAGACCGTGTTTTCGTAGATTTACTGTCTCGAACCCAGTGTTCGGACACGGGGACGACGTTCGTTACGACTCCTGTAAGATCGGAGACTACTTCTGCCTATGGGTTTGTCTCTCCCTTATAAGTCTACACCCAATTTTTTGTATAAAGGAAAAAGGTTGGAATTGTTGAGGAGGGGAAGATTTTCGAGAACAGATGGTGTTACGTGTTGAGTTTATGTGACTGAAGAAGTCTCCACAGTTTTTTGAGTAGGTAGATATTCTGTCTTAAGGACCCACCTGGGATAAGGAAGAGATCTTTCACTTTTAGGAGAGACCAATAAGACTTTGGACACCTGATTACACTTATTACACAGTAGTACTTTTGTAGGTTATACATTGTCTCCCCCTTTCCTCTACTTTCTTCTTTTAATCAGGCTATATGTTTATGTGTGTCCCGTGTGTCTCCTTTTTTGTTACACTTCTATGGTTCAGGAGTAAAGACACTGCCCATAACACTAGCGTCATCAGTACTGAGAAGTGGTAGATAGAGTACTAAAGAAATGAGAGTGAGTCGAAGTGACGAACAAACTAAAAGAGTGAGTGCGTCAGTAGGTAGAAAAGGACACGGAGAACCGGTAGACATACAGAAAAAGGTGTTTGTTAAAGATTGGAGTTAGGGTGGATGAGTAACATTCGTGGACACCCGGGGACCAATTTCACACCTGTCAAGACCTATCCGGTAGTGGAACTGACTCGTCAATTTTACGTTACTGTGTGTTCTCTAAAACTCTCAGAGTATTATATTCTTATGATATGGATTCTCGAACAATCACTGACTCTTGTGGGTTACTTCGAACCTCCGAGATTGTATGGAACACCAGAGATTTTTCTTTTGATGTCAACTGGAAACTTGTTTCATCGTCAATCCCCGCGACCGGGAGGTTCGAAGAGTTTTAGACGCACAGCGAAGATCAAACAAGAGAATCAGTGTCAAGAAGGCATTGGTGTCAAAACGTTAGGACCTTAGTTGGATGATACCTAACTCATCATGACATCATAAACGATAATTTTTTATGATGATTCTTTGTGTATAGTCACTTAGGGACATCAAGTTTAGGTATTATACGTTCCCAGTTGACATATACCTGACACATAAAAAATCGATAACTCAACACACCCAAAAAAAAGAAAAATTGTAAACTTATCTTTTAAATAATGAAAGTAAAAGGTTCATAAAAGAAAAAGATAGCCCCCTTTTTTTTTCTTTAGAATTCCTGTCAACAGTGAACGACGGTTTAACTCCCATCAAAAAGAGACCACCAAATTAGAGAATTTAACGCAGACTGAGAACATTGGGGTACCTGACATCGGACGGTCCGAGGAGACAGGTACCCTAAGAGGTACCTTAGGGTACCTCACCCAACGGTAAAGGAAGAGGTCCCAAAAAAAAAAAAAAATTATATAAAACCTATAATAGAGGAAACTTTCATAAAAAGGGTAAGTCAAACGATCTTACTAAACGAAATTTGTACAAGATCAATCCCGAGGACCGTTTCTTTCCTCTGAAATAGTTCTATAGAGTCTTTTCCCTTAAAAGCTTCCGAATAAAAGAAAAATATTCTTTTATGACAGTTATCACTTCTCAGTCTCTAAAATGGGATGAACGTTCGTTTGTTCAGTCGGACGACGATAAAGTACCTACGACCTTTTTCTGTAATCTGGAGGTCTAATCTCCGTTTTGTATCAAATAATTAACGTCATCGTCTTCGACCTCACAGTCGTAACAACACAGTCAACGACTTAGGGGCCAAGGGTGTCCCGTAGGGGTTCTCCCAACCTATTATGGAAGTGTACGTCACCCAATGTAACGTACCTCCTCGGTCCTGTCTCCCTTGGGTTTAGAAAATAATACTCGGTTTCGACGGATTGGAAACGGGGGAACCCTCTATGACAGAAATAAAATGACCAGTCATTGTTTGGACGGGAAACAAAGTCTCCACGTGTCACAGTAGGTTCCGACAGACAGGGGATCTTGTAACGAAACCTAGTGTCTTATTCATTTTTGTACTCTCTGGGTACCTCTTGACACAGGGTTTTAGGGGTTTCTTGAAGTCCTTTCAGATTCTTACTCCGACTCTAAGTGACACTGAACTCGATTTTCTACAAACTCGAAACCCTAAGAACTACGATTTCGTGATGGTAATAACCCGAAGTCGAGAGGAGGGGTACAGGAAGACAGGACGATGGTGGACCTTTAAAAAAAAAAAAAAAAAAAGAAAGTAATGTATTATGTTAACCGGGTCTAGTAAAAAAAAGTAAGGTCTGGAAGTCGGTGTGAAGACTGGTCAAAACTGGAGCCAGATCAAGGTGGTTATGAGATTTATTGTCACCAACGTCCTCAAATACTCCAGGATTTCTGGAGGTACACTCATAACAACGGAGGTCCTTCGAAGTTTATTATTAAAGAGAAGGGGTGTGTCCTTGACTTGTTTTACTTTGTGTTTTCTTGTTCCACCTACCCTTTAGTTTATAGTGACATAAACGACTATTTTACTTTAACCCTTCGAACCTGATTCTCGGTTCACCTGGATGAGTGACTTGGAGTTTCAATCCGTGAATTCATGGTGAACATCCGTCTCAATCTCACAGACAAACCCCCGAAGATCTAGGGTTTCCCTTCTTCTTTTATAAATAAGGTGTGTACGGGTAAAATTAAGAAGAATTCTAATTTGAAGGGGTCTTCTTCCCCATCCCCTTAACTCTCTCCGGTACTCAATATAATTGACTCGAAAGAGATGTATTTGTCTTTGTAACATGTTATAAGAAAAGATTATCTTTCGTCATTCACCTGAAATCTTCGTAGAAGTTGAGGAAGGGGTAAGGGAAACGTACAACCTGTAGGGGAAACGTGTCAGGTAAAGGGTGACCTCAGAGAGTCGGGGACCTCCTGTCCCAGATACAAAATAAATGACCGTTGGGTGAGGTTATGACAACGGACCTCTTAGGGTACCCGCCTCCTCGGACCATCCTCCATCCGGTACCCCAGTGATTCTCTGCCTGTGCTGACTCGTTGAAGTGAAAGTGAAAAGTGAAAGTACGTAACCTTTTCCTTTGCCGTTGGGTGAGGTCATAAAAACGGACCTCTTAGGGTCCCTGCCCCCTCGGACCACCCGACGGCAGATACCCCAGCGTGTCCCAGCCTGTGCTGACTTCGCTAAATCGTCGTCGTCGTCGTAGGGACCATGGAATGATGTGATGAGTCGTCATTCTATCCTTTACCGTTGGGTGAGGTCATAACAACAGACCCTTTAGGGTACCTGTCTCCTTGGACCGTCCGGTCTCAGGTACCCGAACGTTTCTCAGCCTGTGTTGACTCACTAACTCGTGTCATCATTTTTTGATTAGTTATCAAATACATAATTATATGTACTAGAAGGGTTGATGGTAAGTCCAAGATGCTATCGTCTCTGAAAGAGGAAATTGAATAAGGGGTGTGACGACGATTAAAGGAAAATAACGCACTTGGTCTCTAGAGTGTGGGATAGTCTATTACCCCCAAATAACCTTTTTTTAAGTAACATTTCTCCCTCCGACCATAATGAAAGCGAAGGCTCTCATCGAGGAAAGTGTTAGATTTGGTTGAAATCCCTGGTCCAATTGTAAACGAAAAAGTCGTCTTCGACTACCTGGAAATTGATTATGCGACAATAAGTATATTGAGGAGAAAACCCGAAACGAAGAAAAATTACAGAACAGATGTGGACAGTAGTTGGTTGACTGAGAAAGGGTAAGTTGATGGACTCTCTCTTTTAGGTTGACCGAGATAATGAACAGGGACTATCTATCTCGAAACATTTGATTCGGTGAAGTCTCCAAAGGTCCACGGGTGGAGACAGGATTAGTCTCCGGAAGAGAATCATGTTTTTGTTGGCTCTCTACCGGGTAAAGTCACTCGAACCCATAGAGTCCTTCCATGAACCGGAACCTTTATCAATTAACCGGACTGTCTGGGACATTGACCGTACAGACATTTCCCGGAATTGCAAGTTTTGTTTACTAGCAGAACAAATCACATAGGACCTATTGACAATCCCAGAATTGTGACTCGAGCCGATATATACAGGATAAGAAACTAAACATCGATAGTAACGGCAAAACTCTAAGACCTTCTCAGACTCAGACAGAGAGAGAGAGGTGTTAGTCAAAGTACGGAAAATAATTTTTGGATTGAGTAAAGACTCCCTTTTGTAAAAAGGGTTACCTCAGATCTCGATACTGTGGAATTTTCTTACAAAATTAACTTCATGTCAACTGAATGTTACAACACAATCAAAGTCCATATGTCGTTACACTAGTATATATTATATAAGATATTATATATGTTATATAAGAAAAAAGTCTAAGAAGAGGTAATCTCCAATAATGTTCTATAACTGAACACGAATCACATCGATAACAACAAACAACGAACAGATAAAAAAAACAAATAGATAATGAACAAATAGATAAAATATGTATCATCACACATAGAAACTAGGAACAAACAAACAAAAAAAAAATCACACATAGAAAATTAGGGTTTGAGGTCTAAATAGGAGAGGGAGAAGGGGAACCATTGGCATTCTAATAAAAGATACAGACATTTAGATAAAGACAAAACATTTATTCAAGTAAGTATAGGAAAAAATTCTAAGGTGGTTATTCAGTATATTACATTATAAACAGAAAAGAGACAGAAGTCAATGAAATCAATTGTACTATTAGAGATCCAGGCAGGTACAACGATGTTTATCGTAATAAAGGAACAAAAGAACACCGACTCATTATAAGGTGGCACGCACACACACACACACACACACACACACACACACATATGCAGAAACAGGTAAGTAGACAGTTACCTGTAACTCCGACAAAGGTGCAGAACCGACAATATTTGTCACGACGATAGAAAAAGTCTAATATTAGAACTCACTTGTATATGTGTCCTCACCCCGACGACCCAGTATACCGTTGAGATAAAAATCAAAAGACTCCTCAGGGGTATGACAAAAGGTATCGTCGACGTGGTTAAATGACAAGGGAAAGGAGGTATGGGCGAGGTCGTAAAAGAAAAAAAAACATCTGAAAAACAACTATCGGTAAACCTGAGGACACTTCACTATGGAGTAACACCAAAAATAAAAGTAAAGAGACCACGTTAACTCAAGACAAACCAAGGTAGATAGGTAGATTCGTTGTATAAAACTACAGATTGCATAATTTTATAAAGAACCTTAGTATTTTTAATGTGTTAAATTTAAATCTAATAAATTATCATTCAATACCAGAGTCTATACTAGTTCCTCGAGATCTCTCTTTTTTTACCCCCTTTTCTTTCACAACCTATCCCATCCCTTAGATGACTTTCTCTTTTATTTTCTCTACTTTTCTTTCTCTTTCATTCCCTATATTTCTTAAAATACAAGAACCAAAAAGGATCTCAACCGAGAGACATTATACTAAGAGTCCTACGGTCTATGAAAAACTTTGACCCTCGGTTTAAGTCTGTAGTTCTACGTCAATTTTTATTTGAACTTTTGGGTATCTCGGTCGATACGAACCGAAACAACACTTGTGTTCTCCCGCGATTCGAGGTGTCACTGTGTGTCCGGTGAGTCCGGGTGTAGACCGTAGTGTCGTACGTGTGTTTAACAAGAGTTCATTATAAAGAATTTTAAAGAATTTATAATGAGTATGTTTTACAATTTCGTCTCTATATCGTGAGAGGACCCATTGAGATTGAGATCTATCTATCTCTATGGATAGAGTAAATTAAAACACTGAAATACATGGACATTCTAATAGACGGTAGTCAAAATTCTATCGTTATAAAGATTTCTTTAGTTTTCTGACAACAGTCCATGTCCCCGTATCTTTATTCCAACCGTCCCTGGTGTATTCGAAGGAGTCCCTTCTCCCTCGGAATTGTTTCTGAAGTCCTTAACGTCAGGGTACTCTTCCGGGTACGTAGTGTCGTAGAATCAACCCCTGTAATTGAGAAGTTTAGTGCAATGGGGGCTCGAGATCGAGACACGAGTGTTTATTGGTGACTACTAATGAACCGAAGAGTACCCCGAGACACGGGTGCCTCCGTGTGAATTCCCGTTTTGGCTGAAATTTTTAAATAATATCGTTTTGTTTTCATTTTTATCATTTGACGGTGGTTATATTATAACCAATATAAAGAATAAAATCCTCCCAGTGTCCTGTCCGTTCTAAAAATTTATCGGGGGTCTCAAACTTAGATTCATCTGATAAATTGTCTTTATCAGTAATAGTCATTCTCAAAACTCTGTCACCCTTATTTTCAATTGTTTGTGAATCTCTACTTCAGGACATGACCATGGTCGTCTATATTCCCTCTCTTTATGTAGAAAGCCTCGGGAACCGTACCCCCTTAATAACGTATCCATCTTATGACACCTCCTGACACCTCTTTCTTCTTTACTCCGGACTCCTGTCGAAATCCCCCAATCCTTCCTTCTGAGGTCGTCCTTTACCTTGTCCTAAGACATCACTATAGTATCCCTTGCGTAAAAACTTCTCTTTCCTCATTTCACACGTCTCTTCTTTTTTTACAATTCACGACCTAAAAGGATAAATGTGAGTGTTTAATGTCATTTCTCTTGTTCTCTTCAACTCCATCTTCGGTTTAAGATGCTCAAATGACCATCCCCGCGGACACTGTAGAATAGTGTGGTCTTTCGTTCTTCTAAGTTCCTCAGCCTTCGGTTAAACGTTTCCTATTGTGGTCGGTGTCTACCTAGTTATACCCAAAGTTATTCCTATTCTTGACACAATCAAGAGACAACAACGAATTGTTTAATGGTGTTCACTCGTCGAATTGTGGTTGCCTTCTACGTCAATACATCCAATTTTCGGGTGTGACCCGAGCGACTCGGTTTTGGCCCTACAGTCGTCCTGCCGTAAGGAAAGACCTTCGAGATCCCCTTTTAGACAAAGGAACGGAAAGGTCAAAGACCTCTGACGGACGGAAGGAACCGAGTACTGGAACAGGGAGACAGAAGTCTAGGTCGTTACCATCTCAAAAGTGTAGAGTAGCGATACTGGAGAAGAAAAACGGAGGGAGAAGATTAACATCCCTGGGCCCCCTCCTGGACCCCGGTGGGTCCAGTAGGTCCTATAGAGGGATAAAATTCCAGTTACCCAATCACTTGAACTAAGGTAAACGACGGAATTAAGGAGAAACGGTACATACATTTTACGAGTGTCTAAGGACCATAATCCTGCACTCGTTGAAACCCTTCGTAATAAGACGAATAGTGTCATTGATCTTGTCAACTTTGTATGGTTTATACCAAAAAAAAAATTACAAATAAATAAACCGACACGACTCAGAATCAACGTCGTACTCCCTAGAAATCAAGACGGTACACCCTATATCAAGGGACTGGTCCCTAACTTGGGGTCGGGGGACGTAGTCCTCTCGCCTAAGAGTCGGTGACCTGGTGGTCCTTTAAGGGACTTTGTGTTATTAAACGAATTTAGTACTCAAGTTTTACTATAATTCTGTTTGTTATGAGTGACGATCCTTTATACTTTATACTTTCAGTAGAGGTTGAGAAACACTGGGGTACCTAACGTGGGTCGGTCCGAGGAGACTTGTGCCTTAAGAGGTCTGTTCTTATGACCACACCCAACGGTACGGGAGGAGGTCCCCTAGGAGGGTTGGGTCCCTGACTTGGGTCCAGAGGGTGTATCTTCCGTCTAAGAAATGGTAGACTCGGTGGTCCCTTCGGGGTGACAATCCTTTGACTGTGTCTTAAAACTTTTTACCATTTATTTCTCTTTAATGGTTCATAAGATAGGTCGGGAAGGATATATGTGACGTACATGGAACTGTTGTTTTGTTTGTTTGTTTTTTGGACTTCCTTTCGAAAAGAAACATGTTCGTAAGGTCGATTATGTACTTCTCCCCTACAGTAGTAAAGGATTAGGAACGACTTAATTACCTGGACCCTCTGGGTAGTTATTAATGGCTACTACCAATTGTAGTGTCTTTTACGGTGTCTGTAGACCCATAAGACACGGAGGATTCCTCTCCTGTCTCGTGGTGGAAACTGAAGAATGGTTTTGTCGTCTAGGACTTTGATCACTTTGGAGGCCCAAGGTGGTCAGATATCCTTTATGTGTCCTGTTTCTTTGTAAGGTTTTCTCCGTTACTCGTTTTAGCCTTGAAACGCCTTCAGACGTCTTGTATACTATGTGTAGTATTTTGTTCTGTTTTGTTTTTTTGGAGACTCTTGTTGTCGATTTCTACCTCCCCCTCGAAAAACAACCTTCTGTCTTTGCAGTTGGTGAACCGTCGAACATCCAAAAAATAAACCCAGGATTAAGTTTATATTAAATATTCTGTTGACCCCTTCCCACTAATCATTGTCTTATGAACTACTATAATTCTTTTGTAATCTAAAAAATTTCACAATGTCATAAAAATTTTGAATGTGAAAATCTCGATACGCCCTCTGCACCCAAGCTAGACACCCAACCTTTCTAGGGGACCTCTTCCCTTTCCGATGGGTGAAATCATAAGACCGGACCTCTTAAGGTACCTGACATATCAGGTACCCCAGTGTTTCTCAACTTGTGTTGACTTGATGAGAAGGAAAGGGAAATCTCGAGATATGACTTCATAAATGTCTAATTTACTGTACTATAGATTCTCAACGTAGTTTTATAGGATCTCGGTCCGTCCCTCCTCCACTCCCTTGTCTACTTTGCTCCAACCGGTATTCGTCAATTGACAACTTTGTCCCAAGTTTACACTTTCAAGTAATATGACAAGAGAAAGAAAAATTCTTATACCCGTTTCTTGCATCCAGGATTTTAGTCTAAAGGACCCAAGTTTAAGTAGATGACAAACACATTGAGTAGAATGTCTTAGTTTCGTCTCAACTTACTCTTATCCAAGAACACCATTTTATGCGTATTGTATTTTACATGATGAACTTGCCAAAAATTTACATGTTAACTCACCGAAATACATGTAAGGGTTATAACACGTCAGCTACGATGGCAGGTAAAGGATTTCAAAATTTAATAAGGTTTGTTTTGGGAATAATTCGTTATTGTGGGGTAAGGGGGGAAAAGGACCGGGGACCGTCGTCGGCGAGACGAGATGAAAGACAAAGACACTTAACCGGACAAGGTCCATGGAGTACATTCGCCTTAGTAAGTTGTAAACCTGACAAAAAAGACCAACTAAAGTGAATCGTATTACAAAGGTTTCAAGTATATCGACAGTGAATACAGTCTTAAAGAATGGAACAACTCCGACCTATTATAAGGTAACATACATCATATATGGTGTAAAAGAAATAAGGAAGTAGATAACTTTCTTGTAAAAAATTTCGTAAATCTTTTCTCAAACCGTATACTCGATTGATTTACCGTGGATCATTAAAAATACCAACAATACCCTCTTTACGATCTTCTTTTAAAAATTGGTTACAAAATTGGTATAAACCAAACCCCACCACCCTAAGACAAAAGAAGAAAAAATGATATTACGAAATATAAAGAACCACTACACCAAACTAGTAACTTTTAGTAAAATTTATGTGTGTGTAAAATCTATGAGGATAAAGAGAGAAATAAAAAAAAAATTGGTTTGATAAAAATTTTCCATATACACACGACGGAGTTGGTAGAAAAAGTTCCCGAAAAAAAAAAAAAATTTCTTGAATCTGATGGTGGGTCGAGCGGGTTCATTTCGCAACGTAATGTAAGACACCGGTGCACCACCGTCATAGCTGTAAACTAGGTCGGATGATTTAGGAATCTTAGTCTCGGGGTCAATTGTACGTCCGACTAATTGTCAGAATTTTCACATTACGTCATCGACAGATGTAAATACTGTATGGCGGTGGTAATTTCTATGGTCAAGGTCCAATATAGACACGGACACTTCAGGGTGGATAGGACCGACAGTAGTCAGCGGAAGGACTGGGGGATGGGACACTCGATACTTCAACGGTCCCGGTAGGACCACTGTCCCTCCCTCCCTGTCTTTCACGTCTGTTCCTTTCTCTTCGAGTAGACGGGAAGGAAGGTGTCAGACCCCATCTCTTTTCTGAAATCTAATTTATGCGAATTATAATTTAATTTCGAATTATAATTTATTCGAAATTGTAAAACTCATTATATACTGTTTTAAAATTACTCACTAAACCGTGATCTGTGCCGTTCTAAAAAAATAAAATGGATTCTTGTTCCAACTAGTACTCGGTCACGTTAGTAGGTTTATGTATCATGATGAAGACACGCACCCACGCAGGATTCAGCGAAGTCAGTACAGGACGAGAAACTCGGTACCTGGCATCGGGTGTTCCGAGGAGACAGGTACCCTAAGAGGTCCGTTCTTCTGATTTCACCCAACGGTACGGGAGGAGGTCCCCTAGAAGGGTTGGGAGTAGAGAATGCAGAGGACGTAACCGTCCCTGTAAGAAATGGTGATCGTGGTGGAAGAAGAGACATGGTCTACTATTTACGGGGTCGGATCCGGTAGAGAGAGAGAGAGTGTGTGTGTTTGTGTGTGTGTGTGAGTCGACGGAACTGGGATGAAGACTCGAGATACCAGGTTCTTCGTCTTTGCCTTCTCCATTGTAAATAGGGTCGTCCAGAAAAGGTCCTCGGGCGAAGCCAATGACCCAGTCTTACTCTAGACTAGCCAAAACCCGGGTTAGTCTTGTCAACAATTCCTAAAAATTATTTTTGGGTGGATGCTGACTGGTCTATTTACTGTGGTGGGAATACCGTCTTTCACTTCTCCTTGATTTTCCGAAGAACTACTTTCACTTTCACCTCTCATTTTTTCGACCGAATTTCGAGTTGTAAGTCTTTTGTTTCTAGTTCCGTAGACCAGGGTAGTGAAGTACCCTTTATCTACCCCTTTGTCATCTTTGTCACAGTCTGAAATAAAACCCCCCGAGGTTTTAGTGACGTCTACCACTGACGTCGGTACTTTAATTTTCTGCGAATGAGGAACCTTCTTTTCGATACTGGTTGGATCTATCGTATAAGTTTTCGTCTCTGTAATGAAACGGTTGTTTCCAGGCAGATGAGTTCCGATACCAAAAAGGACACCAGTACATACCTACAGTCTCAACCTGACACTTCTTTCGACTCGCGACTTCTTAACTACGAAAACTTGACACCACAACCTCTTCTGAGAACTCTCAGGGAACCGGACGTTCCTCTAGGTTGGTCAGGTAAGACTTCCTCTAGTCGGGACCCTAAAGAAATCTCCCTTACTACGACTTCGACTTTGAGGTCATGAAACCGATGGAGTACGCTTCTCAACTGAGTAACCTTTTCTGAGACGACGACCCTCCCTAACCCCCGTCCTCCTCTTCCCCTGCTGTCTCCTACTCTACCGACCTACCGTAGTGGCTGAGCTACCTGCACTCAGACTCACTTGAGGCCCTCAACCACTACCTGTCCCTCCGGACCGCACGACGCTAAGTACCCCAGCGTTTCTCAGCCTGTGCTGACTCGTTGACTTGACTTGACTTATGACTGGTCTCTGTAATACTCTGTGTAGCATTCTAAAACAAGTCCCCGTTCCTTAAAAACGTTCATCACCTCCCTTTCTTATCTCAACATAAGACTAACATGAACGAAAAACTGATTGCATAAGTAATGTGACAATAAGTATATAAGTCCTTTCAGTTGTTTATTTTACCGTTTTATTTCATTAGGTTTTTTTTCATTAGACGGTCAACTGACGTCTTATATTCTCTTTAGATGTTTCTAGTTAACGTAACGATGTGGTTCAATTGAAATGTTACTGATTTTTAATCTGAGTCTTTTTTATTTCGTAATTATTGAGTTCTGTCCTCTAAAACAGATCCTTCACTAAAATTTTAGGACCATTTCTATCTATTTATTCTGGTTTTACATACGTACCTTTCAAATACAGTTTTCTTCTAACATAATTCTTCTTATTGATATCTTTCTACCATTATCAGTTATCCAGAGACCAAGAGTTTCATACAAGGAGTGTGCTGGATAAGATAATTCTTGAACTTATACCATAGGGAAAGTGACAAGTATCGACCTATAGTAGTGGGGATGAATGGTTACGTCCTACCCCCAATGTCCCCGTCTCACAAGTAAGTCGAGGGATCTGAGGTCTCAACGACTCATCTTCGTGGTCTCAATTTTATGTCGTGACGAAATGAGGTTTCGATACAAAAGAGGTGGTTTGTTCGGACGGAGGGTTAATTATGCTACGACCATTCAATAAAGTATATCCATGACGGTGTCGTTCGGTCGTGTGTGTGTGTGTGTGTGTGTGTGTGTGTGTGTGTGTGTGTGTGTGTTTATTACAACATTTATCATGTCTCACTATGTCACGTTTGGACTAATAATTCCTAACGGACTGAATAAGGAGACGAGGATTTACAGTTCTTCGGGATCTTCGAAGGTGGACAGGACACATAGAACGACAGAATGTATAAGATAATTGTGTCGGAATCTACTGTCATAAAAATCTTGGTGATTTACCTGATTAACGGGACGTAAACTGGTTATCTACGTCTTGTTCATGGAACACCGGCTAACCTACCCAGAATGACGTTTTCCCTTTTGGTTTAACGTAGAGACCACAAGACTTCGATCTCCTCCTTCTGTTGAGATCAGTCTCCTCCAAAGGCACGCCAATCCTCGATGGCGGAGAGGTAGTTTGGGGAAGGTACGTATATTGAGGTCAGAGACGAGACGATTATGAGAAGCACCCGAGAGAGACGAGGACCGTTTCGTCTCTATCATCCTAAAAGAGGAACCGTTTTTGTAGTCCCCTGTCATTCTTGACTTAGAGGACCTTTTATGATAACACCGGTCAACTGATTGTTGTGACTTATAGAGTGGGAACTTAAACAGAGTAACTAGTCTGTAATTAGTCGTACTATTTCTGATCACTGTACATCAGCTAAGGGTCTTTTTTTCCCGTAAGGACGTTTTTATATATATATAAAGAAAAAATTTTCCTGAAATAGGAATATTATAAACAAAATTTTTAATGGAATCTACCTTGGTGTACTCATGTCGCCGTATATTTACTGTTCAACATAAATTTGAAAATTTTTAGGACTCAGAAGGGAAAACGTTTTACATAGTTCTAAACGGTAAGAACGGAAACAAGTCAAATAAGGGGGTTCGAGGAACAAAGTGATTGTGATTAATATTTACCTAAAAAACTACCAAGTTGATAAGAGGTACCGTATTTCTGTCTTTCCGAAGTTCCCTCTTTAGTGTAAAAGAGTCTAAAAAACAAAAGAATAAGAAAAGGAAGAGAGTATTCACCAAAACGGACCGAAAAGTTCGCAATATTTCAGTGTTAGACAATTTTTTTTTGTTTTTTTCATTGTCGGTGGTCGTCTAATTGTTAATTAAGTCTTGACAGGCGACTCACTTCGTATCCTAAAGATCGTCATGTGTTTTAAGAGTCACCCTAAAGTCGAGACCGAAATCGACTATCGACCTTCCTTCAGGTCTTTGTCTTAATTCTTACCTTGCTTTCAAAAGGATCCTGACAGTTCTTCTAGTTACGTCGGAATTTTGACGTGTAAAATTTACTAATTACAAATTTCTCTTTTCTTAGGTACTAGGAAGGAGGGAAAATGTTAAGACTCCAGAAGTTAGAGGAGAGAAATGAGAAGAAAACCCAGACACTTTCTTGCGTAAGTAGGTCCCCTCTGACTCTACCCAGTTTCAGAACACCGGACGAAGTCCTATAATTTGTAGTCGGGCGTCAGTCAATACAGTAGTTGTTAACGGCGAATTCGACCTCAATCTCCCCGTAGAAGATTTAGTCCTGAAGGGATCCCGTGTCTTCTTTCCCATTTTCACCAGGTAAACAATATCTTACTTAGTTGAGTGGTGAATGTTTTAGTTATAAGTGTCTACAACTGTCTTTCCTTTCCACGGAAATTTGTCTTACGACCGCTAGACCCCTCTACCCCGTGAGTTACAAGGGGGTTGTGGAGGAAGATTCTAAGACGAGCCAGTACTTTCGAAATTTCCCTTCTTCCCTTCATTGAGTTCAATTAGCAGCTTTACCCCCGAGTCACAGCGGTGGTAGGAGGTGACGTACGTCCGAGTAGCTGAAAAACACTGGAACGAGATTCAAGAGAGAACAAGTATCAAACCAGTGTGTCAAACAAGTACACTAATGGCTTCCCCTTCGCTCTCTTCTCCAGACTAGTAGACAATCAATGAATAAGAAGTAGAGATGAAGCAACTAGATACCTTTCTTGGTTGTTCAATCCGTTCCGTAACACACACACGAACCTGGTCTCTACTCATCTCGGACCGCCACGGAACAAATCTTTAATCAATTAAATAAACGATTCCATTGTTCCCCAAAGGATGACTCCCACCAAAGGACGTTTCACGACGAAGGTGTAAAAAGTCCCAGGGAAAGGTCATGAGAACGGACCTCTTAGGGTACCTGCCTCCTCGGACCACCCGATGTCAGGTGCGCCAGCGTTTCTCAGCCTGTGCTGACTCGCTGAAGTGAAAGTGAAAGACTTCTGTAATCCTTACAATTTTTGTCTGTTTTTACAAATTTAGACTACGGTGATCTAAATTTCGGGTTCACCGATAGAGGTCAGAGTTCTTCTAGGAATATATCCGGTAATCATCTCTCGTGAAAGTTCCGAGATCCCCTTTTCCGAGAGTCTCATTTTCCACGAGTATAATACTAGAAATTGTCCGTGTGAAACGTGTGAAGTTCTCCAACTCCCGTTCCGTTCTTCGTGACCCTTCACGTAGTCACGTGTATATAATACGGTATATTTTGAACAGTACTAGTAGCCCAAAAAAAAAAAAACTAGTAGCCCAAAACAAACCGTTTCGGACTTAATCTGGGTGTACGTAATTGACAACCTTTACAAACCTCAGAGATCTATCTTTTGTTTCACGACGACACAAATGTTTACAACCTTTGTCACTACCCACCTTAGTTTACCAAACTTCGGACCCTCAACACCCACCCTCCCAGAAATTTGTGTCCTAATCTATGTCGATCCGACGTCCACTGCAGGATCCCTCCCACGTGGTAGGGTACGGTCCCTTCCATTCTCGACTGACGACATCCGCGTCGTAGGTAACTAAAGTCCCAGAGAAGAGAAGGACAGTGACCAGAGACCTCGAGTTGACGGACACAAACGTGGTTCCAAAATGAAGATGTCATTTTGGAACAAGACAGAGGCTATTACCTTATAACTGAAACTGTTACACAATAGACTTGACCAAGACCGGACTAGATCGTTTACTTCGTACTAGTGATAGGAACTCGGTTGTGAATTTAAGGGGAATTTTGAAACGATCTCTGAACTAGTTTTTCTGTGTTTCGAAACCCTGGAACCGTTCAGAACGTAGAGTTAAAGGGATATGTTTAGGATAATTATTATAGATGAAAGACACTAACAACACTCTTACACTACCCTGACATGTACATAAAAAAATTCAATCTTTTTTAACATTGGATTTTCAAGGACCTTCAGAGACAGAGATCTTTGCTTCCTTGGTAACTAAGTGGGAACCTCCTCAGAACGAAAAAAAAAAAAAAACTTTTGGTCACTTACTTGTTGAGATCAAGTTTTTCCATTCAGAGGTCATATTCACGTATATGCATAGAGTATATGGTTTCATGAATTGGAAGGATTGTAGACCTTACAATCAACAGAAATAAATAGATTGTTTATAAGTATATCGTAAATGATACTTACGACAACCAGATGTGACAAGACGTTTATAATTGGATAAGTGAGAAGGATTGTTGAGTAAACTGTCCACACCTGATTTTAACGAACGAGTTCTAGTGTGTCGATTATCTCTGATCTCGGTCCCAAGTACAAGATCCTCAGATCGTAGCCTCGGGTACGTGAATTGGTGATACAGTCTGAGACTCACACAAAGACAAGACAAGAGGTAGTCTGGGATCGTGGTTCCTTTTGTAGACCTGACATCGTTCGTGAGTCTGTATGACTTTCCTATCTATACTCGGACTGACGGATCGCGGTAAGATCTTGAAACATGGATACTTGACTGAATTAGGAGAGTTGTTGAAAGTTTCTATAAATCGTGATAAATAGTCCCACCCGTATATTAAATAGTGGGTTTGGTCCTGTGACAATTATTAATATCGTCTTGTTGTTTGTACTCGATCCCGACAGGGTCCTTTTGATCCTGGATTTAGTAGTAACGACAATGAGATGTCCACTACTTTGACTTCGTGTTCCTCCAATCAATTAAACGGGTTCTAGTGGATAATCAGTCACTACCACCGATCTAATCTTCGGGTTATCAGTCTGAGACCTCTGAAATCCTCACTGAAAACCGATGTTCATTCCCCATCACTTTGAATGTCTCCGACTCACAAAAGGAATTACAGTGTGTTGACCAATCGAGGTTCAGGGTACGACAAAGATAACACATATGTATAATTATGAAGGAAAGATTCCAGAAACATGGTTTCTCTAGTAAGTACTTAAAGTAAACAGGAGGTCTGGTGGAGACTTCTTTCTTCAACAGAGGTCCTTTGTGAGAATGTGTACCCTGAAACCAAACGATTTTAGAAAACCCTTTGTGAGTCCGTTATGAATAATTTAAACTTAATTGTTTATAAACCTAAAGTTGGAGTCAAGTCAAATCAGTGAGTCAGTACAGACTGAGAAACGTTGAAGTACCTGACGTCGTGCGGCCCGAAAGGAGAGGTAGTGGTCGAGGACCTCGAACGAGTTTGAGTACAAGTAGCTCAACCACTACGGTAGGTCGGTAGAGTAGGAGACAGTAGGGGAAGAGAAGGACGGAAGTTAGAAAGAGTCGTGGTCCCAGAAAAGGTTCCTCAGTCAAAACGTGTAGTCCACCGGTCACATAACCTGAAAGTCGAAGTCGTAGTCAGGAAGGTTACTTATAAGTCCTGACTAGAGGAAATCCTACCTGACAAACCTAGAGGAACGACAGGTTCCCTGAGAGTTCTCAGAAGAGGTTGTGGTGTTAAGTTTTCGTAGTTAAGAAGCCGTGAGTTGAAAGAGATACCAGGTAGAGTGTGTAGGTATACTGATAACCTTTTTGGTATCGAAACTGATCTACCTGGAAACAAACGTTTCATTACAGAGACGAAAAATTATACGACAGATCAAACCAGTATCGAAAAGAAGGTTCCTCATTCACAGAAAATTAAAGTACCGACGTCAGTGGTAGACGTCACTAAAACCTCGGGGGGTTTTATTTCAGACAGTGACAAAGACGACAAAGGGGTAGATAAACGGTACTTCACTACCTTGGTCTACGGTACTAGAAGCAAAAAACTTACAACTCAAAAATTCGGTCGAAAAAGTGAGAGGAGAAATTGAAAGTTGTTTTCCGAGAAATCAAGAAGAAGTGACAGACGGTATTCCCACCACAGTAGACGTATAGACTCCAATAACTATCAAGAGGACCGCTAGAACTAAGGTCGAACACGAAGTAGGTCGGGTCGTGAAGAGTACTACATGAGACGTATACTCAATTTATTCGTCCCACTGTTATATGTCGGAACTACATGAGGAATGGACTAAACCTTGGTCAGACAACAAGGTACAGACCAAGATTGACAACGAAGAACTGGACTTTTGTTTAAACAGTCCTCCGTCCAGTCCACCAGACCATAAGGGTGGAGAACTTCTTAAAAGGTCAAAAAACACTAGGTGTGTCAGTTTCCGAAACCGTATTAGTTGGATAGTTGTCTTTCGATCCTAAAGTTGGATCGAAAGACAATAACTAAAAATCAAATCAAGGTAATACCAAACCCTCGTATGAAACATGCTAAGGTCAAGAAAGCTTACACAATTATGAACAAACTCCCGAGTCTTTCACAAAATGGAACCACTCACAAAGTACACGCACATGGCGACCCCAGCCCCATCTCAAGATGTTTACTTTCAATCCAAGTCGACCAACTACCACAGAAAATCCAGAAGGTAAAAAAATAGTCGAAGACAGATGAATAAGATTGTTAATAACTTTCCTCGCAACTTTAGTTAATATCAACACCTAAACAGAGAAAGAAGAACGTTAAGGTCGTCGGAAACGCAGTGTGTCAAACTTCGAGAAAATAATCCATGTGTGTGTTAATGCTAAGACAGTCAATTGGAAAGTCGTAATACATTATAGCAAAGACAAGAACCATCATAAGGAACAAGACTTTAGATGTCCCGAAAAGTACCATATAGAAGTAGGTAGGAAACGAAAATCGAACACATACATAAGTATAAATTTTACCTAAATAATCAAATAAATCACAAAATTTCTTGAGTCCTCCCTTTTTATAAAGTATAGATGTACATAAAATATAATTGTCAATGGTGGATAACGAAAAGGAAGTGAGGTATCTGTGCCTAAAGGAAGACCATATAAAGGGGAAGTCGGGCTTCCTGAAGGAAACTGTAAAGAAAGTCTCGTCCGAACGTCCTCTGTTTCAGGTAATGAAAAAAAGGAGACTCTTACAAAAAATAAAGTGAAAGTAAGACCTTAAAAAAAGTCCTATATATTAAGATCCATCAGTCCAAAAAAAGAGAAAGTAGTAAAATTTATATAACAAAGTAACAGATACAAAAGACTACTCTTATAGAAACACCAAAGATTGCTCTTAAAGTACTACTAAGGGCGTTACAGTACACGGTAAATAGATATTGACGAAATTTTTAAAGCTAGAAATAAAGGGAGGGAAAGAGGAGGAGGAAGGGGAGGAGGAAGAAGGAGAAGAGTAGGGGACGGGGGAGGGAGAAGGAGTGAAAGAGGAAGGAGAAAAACCGTTAAACTAATACTTCACAAATCCGTCGAAATTTTAAAAATAGGACAAAACCCAACCGATTCCAATAACTTACTTAGAGATTTAAATACAGAAAGTGGTTCAGATACTTCAAAAA
Organism: Capra ibex; assembly: GCA_006410555.1. Classification (NCBI taxonomy): domain Eukaryota; kingdom Metazoa; phylum Chordata; class Mammalia; order Artiodactyla; family Bovidae; genus Capra; species Capra ibex. The sequence continues at coordinate 41,359,465 of SJYO01052474.1, read as the reverse complement.
TCGGTAAATAAGCAGATTCAAAAAAAGACACGACAAAAGAGGAGGAGAAGAGAACCTAAAGGTTAACGTACATGTAGGTTGGAAACCTACCGCGGAGTGTCCAAGGACTCAGAGACAAAACCCCCACACCCACAAAAGAAGTCAGGAAAGGGAGACGAGATCTATTATGGATAACGACATAGAAGTTCAACTGATCAGGCACTGGTAGGACGGCTCGGTAACCGGTGTCGGGTATTTGACCACATACTAGTGTGCAGACCGGTAAAAAGGAAGATTCGTTTCACTTGTCGATCCACGGGACAGACTTCGAGACGTGTGACTCTCGTGAAAGGGAGTAGTGAGAGGGAGCCCCTGCAGGGTCTTTCCGGTAAGTGAGACCCCACATGGACGTATAGTCCGTGTCTCGACATTCGGTCCGGATTCAAAGAGGAAGAGACAGTCAAGTAGGATCTCTTGAGGGGTACCCCGACATCCACGTCCGACCCTCTCCCTTCCGTCAGGTCGTCCTCACCCCTAACACTCGTAAACCCGAGGTTGTCTACCCCGCTGCGGGTGGGTGTGACCCCTACCGGTAGACAAAGTGAGTCAAGTGGGAAACCACCACGATTAGAAAGGACCTTTATGAGAGTCTCTGTACAGGTCTTTATTACAAAATGGTCGATAGACCCATAGGGAATCGGGTCAGTTCGACTTTGTATTTTTATTGGTAAGGACTATATCTTTGAAGACAGAGTGAATTCAAAGTCATAAAATATTTAGAAACTATATCGTCGGTTCGAGTATAGGATTGTTTATATGGGTAACTGGACCTCTATATATAATAATACACTTTTTTCGTTTAACGACTCGTCGTACATACGATACTCGGATGTAAACATTTATAGTTTGGTGTTTTATTGGATATGTATAAACGTGTATAAGTATATATATAGTTGATAATGGAAACTAATGGAGTCCACATTTTTACCTCTTTTTGACCTCTAATTATATACAAATATATATAAACCCAACAAAGTGAATTTTACTCGTTTAGAATAGAAAATATTAGTTAAATTGAAACTTTAAAATATAAATTGATATTTAATAATTAATCGACAATGGAAATTAATATTAATGATAAATCATTAAAAAATTTATAATTTTTTTTAAAAATTCAGAACTACCTGACATGTTCGTTCCGGGGGTACTTTTTCCACTACTTATTATTTCTCTATCATCCGTCTAAGAGATTCTAGGACCATTGTAGTCTTTCCAATATTGTCAAGAACCCCAGTGTTCAAGTCCCGGAGTCCGGAGTGTGGTTTCTTTTGCGACCAGTAAAGAACCGGACATAAAAGGTACGGTCTCAGTGGGACCCGTGACTCAGGTGACGTCACTGAGTCGAGTCCGGTAAGTAATAGACACCTTTACGACAAGTTGTCGGACTTGTAAACATTCGGGTTGTTTGTCTCCCTACCCTCGATCCTGTTCCACCTCACTTGTCTTCGTCTCCTTCCCAAAGAAATCCCCACCCTCGGCGTCTGGGTGTCAGTGTCCATGAGAACCAAGGGTAGTATGCGACTTGTTTTACACAAAAGAAGAGTACACGTACTTAAGAAAGTCACTTGTACCCTCGTTACAGTATACGTGACAAGACGACTTAAGAATCTCATCACGTAAGTTCCGTCACTTAGTTCAAAGGTGATGTCCCCCTACCCGGAAGAGCCTTCCTTCATCTTGAAATCCGAGGACGGATCTTCCTGTTCAGTTCGAAAGTACCACTATCTTCCCCTAAACACAGAGACAGACCTGAGTAAAAGGATAATTGTCGAGTCTTCTCAAGGACGAGCCACTTCCTGCTACTCGAAAAGACGGACACATGTACCTGTCTCGATTGGACTGGGTGTCTCCAGACCGGAAACGGGACTCGAGGACTAAAGATCCAAGACCCTTATACGACGAACTACTCTCCCAAAGACAAAGGGACTCTCAGAACCTAGTGTAGTCCATTAGAATTGTGACACTAAAGACCACTCCCGAGGTCCGGTACGTCACAGACAATGTGGAGGTCTCCCCGACCTCTGATTTCCAGTCGGTGAACCCGCCAGTCGATGTAAGTACACTGACACAGGATCATTATTGGCACTCGACGGGACCAACCGCATAACAGGTGGGAGGTACGTATAACAGTGTGTAGCAACGGTCCTTTCAATCGTGGTAGGTGTCGAGGCGACTCTCTCTTGTTAAAAAGACCGGAGACGGTGGACAGAGAAAAGAAACGACTAAATTTAGAGATAGGAAAAAAAAAAAATTAAAATTTTTTGTTTGTTTGTTTGTTAGTGTCACTGATAGTGTCACAAACCACTCAAGATATTTAGGACCACCTTGACTGCCATCAGAACCCTCGGGGGTCTGAACGTTAACAAAATTCTCTATTGTCGCCATAACACAGGAGAAACGATGGAATATGAAAATACAGGTTAGATCAACATATAAACACAGACACAAACGATGCCGATCTAGAGTGATCCGAATAGTCCTTAATTCCCTGTTTAGTGTAGGTACTAACACTGTCTCGTTATCTCTGTCTAGTCCCTCCAGGGGAAGGAGTTCAGTCACACCCCACTTCGATCCTTAGAGACCATCCCCTCCTACTTAGTCCTTCATCTACCCGTTTCACCCCCGAGACTTTAAGACTGTGGAAAAGAGGTGTACCTTTAGTAAGGAACAATGAGTTTGAACCTCTTCGGTGGAAACTCGATTATCCAAAGGTTTAATTTGAATAAACCCGGTTCCTGGGGTAGAATACGTAAGTAGTAACGTGGTTCCTGTCACACTTCGTATCTCATTCACGTATGAGGAATTAAAAATTCAAGTAAGAAACCATATATTATAGAGTGTCCCTTTTCTTCTGAAGATTTCTTGAATTCGACTTTTCTACAATACTTCGTGAGTGAACGAACAACGTTTAAAATTAGAAAGAGTAAAACCCCCCAAATTGACCCTTTCTCTCAAAACTTTTCTTTTCGTGGGTAGGAGAATAAAGTAACAGTATTTGTAAAAGGATATGATAATGTATCGGAAATGTCTTGAACGTTAGGGAAGATATATAAACACCTCATATTAAGTACTCGTTCTCAGTACTAGTTTCATACTGTATTTATGTTTTTATTTTCACTTTTACACGATTTCTAAAAGGATTACTCCTTTGACCATTCCTCGACTGTCAAATTCCCTCTTCAACTTTTATATAAAGATCTAGTCCTTACAACTTTACTTACATGTTTTGTCTGCGTTGTAACCGGGCATAGCACCTCCCTCTTCCACCAGTGAATTTGGAGGTGGTCTGTCCTGTCTTAAACGTACAGATATCTGTTATTAACCCGAAGGGACTACCGAGTCTACCATTTCTTAGGTGGACGTTACGTCCTCTGTCAAAGATAGGAAACCAACCCTTCTAGGGGACCTCCGTCCTTACCGATGGGTGAGATCATAAGAACGGACCTCTTAAGGTACCTGTCTCCTCGGACCGTCCAATGTCAGGTACCTCATCATTTCTCGACTTGTACTGACTCACTGATTACGAAAGTGAAAGGAAGTCTGTTCTTAATAGAACGTAACGGTAGTTATTGGATGTTAAATGTCTCACTGTTTTGTTGAGGGTATCTTAGTCTTAGACCATTGGGGGTCTCCCCGTAGGAGATCTCATATTTGTTACGTGTCAAAGGTTGGTTCGTATTTTAAAGGGGATCTGTGATTTGTTTCGGGTCTCATTTCGATTATGGTTTTATGCGTGGTCGAATCTTATTCTACCCTTCTTAAGTCAAAAGTGTTTCTTGAACTTTTGGTTTCATGACGGTGAAATCTCCCAATGGTCGTGACACGAAGTACAAAATAAACGGAGGCTTACGTTGACCCTACAACTAAACGTTCAGGTCGGGTACTTAAAATCAACAGAAGATTAGGGACATTATAAAGGTGTACACACTATTGGAAAGTACTATAATAATACCGATTGTGAAGTCACATCTTTGTAAAAAAAAGTCAACACACGGAAAGAGAGAAATAGCAAAACAGAGGTAGATAAACGTGCCAAATGGGAAAAGTAATAAATTTTATTCCTGACTCTTATACTACCTAACACTGTGACTACCCGGACGCACTCAACAGGGTAGACCTCTTAACGTCTAAGAACTCCTCGAAAACATCATAGTCGATAACCGTCTTTTCTACTTTAAAGTTTCAATATAAATTTTAACTCATAACACGAGGTAATCCCCAGAACCCTCTCCAATATGTAATTCTTAATTGATTGTAAGTAACCTACACTTGTGGATGATACCGGAAATAAGACCTCAAGTTTCAGCACTCCACTCTCTGGGAGACAACCGGTCTCAAGGAAGACCAGGAGGAGGGTCAAATATATCGTTCTCTTAACAAACGTTGACGAGTTCGACGGGAAGTCTTTTAAGTTCAGTCCCCTCTTGGGTCGTGGGATTTAATGGGTTTCTCCTAATTACGAGTCTCCTACTTATTTATTACATAGGGAAAATGATTTTAATTTAATACTGAGACTCGGGGGTAGGACGGGTTGTCCTTTTACTTAAAAACGGAAGAGACCCTTGAGGGTAGGAGTCTACTGAGCTTCCGGAAAATCCCTACAAACAAGTTATCATTTACAGTTAGATCGACGACAGCGGACTCCTTCTTTTCTTGCCTTTTGACCGAGTCCGTCCTTAATTTAAGAAAAGTCGATCACGATGAATAGCGGTGATCCACAGCGATAACTTTAGGTTCAGTGGGTGGCCAATCACGTCGGTCAACACAGGATGAGAATTCTAGGGTACCGAAACAGTAAAAGGACAACAAAAGCAAGAAATTATTCTTGCATGTGTTTTGAATTTACATTTGATGACAACGGTTTGTAGTACTATATTATTCCAGTATTAAATGTTCTCTTTGAACCTGTACGCTCATGTATGTGACGAACGACAACAGTAGATGCACGACGCTTCGACCCTAGGAATGGCCAAATATAATGTCTGAAACCGCTTCGTCCACCCGTTCTTACCCCTCGTGTGCAGACCTTATATTCTCGAAACTCTTTGCTCTGATAAACGCCCCCCGCCCCTAATCAAACCTGAAGACACGCAAAAAGAAAAGAAAAGATGACTTGGTAACGGTGATCGTTAATTTGTACGAAGTTATCGAGGGTAAAATTTTTTTTTAGGAGGAACCTGGGATGTAGTGGAGGTCAAAGACGACTAAAGAGATAAGGGTAAGTGTCTTTTTGAGTACTCAACTGACAGGAGTGACACAGATGGAGAGGACAAAGGAAAGAGTAGTCAGAAAATAAGGGTGGGACAGGGGACTGTTTGTAAGAAAAAAGGTACAGCGGTCAAAATTACCGGTCAACCAAGCGGCAGAAGTAGGTAGAACTAACAGTAACGGTGCCAACTAAGTTGGATCAAGTCGACTTTGGGAGAGCAGAGCCACGAGAGAAGACTGAATGGAGGGTGGAGGGACGGAAGAGGAAGAACCAGAGTCGACTTAGGAGTGGGGGTTCCAGACAGTGACCTAATAAGAGGTCCCGACCCAAACCTGCAGAGGAAACCAATACGGGTGAGGGAACCCCTAGAGTAAGGTCGGGACACCGAAACCTATGGTAGAGATGTGATACTGAGAGTCTAATCGTAGCTGAGGGACTGGAGAGGGGAGTTGAGGTCGGAGGGACAGGTCGAGGACAAACTGTGGAGGAGAAGTAGTAGACTGTTCACAGAATTCGAGCTGTATGGTTGTTGGATTGAAAATGAAAGGGAGGTTTTGGACAAAGAGGTCAGACTGGGTAAAGTAGGTCACAGAAACGACCGGTCAGTGAGTTCGGTTTATGATCTCTTTAGGATCTGAGAGGAGAGGGTCTAAAGTAGCAGTTTAGGTTAGGTTGTTGAAGAAAACCGAAATGGAAGTTTTACATAAACTTGTCTAGGAAAGAGTGGTAGAAGTGCTAGTGTGAAGATGTTAAGTATAGTGATGGTAAAGTAACTACTATGACCGGGGGGACGAGACTGGAACGAGTCGTGTGGTTATCGGGTAAAGTAACTACTATGACCGGGGGGACGAGACTGGAACGAGTCGTGTGGTTTTCGAATGCCACTTACCACAGTCTAAGCACTAGAGGTTTCTTCTTCTGAATCGAAGTCCTGGTCCCTGGTCCCTGGTACGAACTAGTAAGTTCTCGAAACCACATCGTCTTGAAATAATTTCATACTTTTCCCTGTCTTTCAAGGACTGTATCTGTAGTCTTCCCCCTACCTCTCACGGGGGGAACCATCAGATTCGTTCCCTCTATATATGAAAAATTTAATCCATAATGTTATTTAGTTTTCTTATAGAGTTCCAACACTTATAGAATGATCTGGGTGAGGGTATTTAATGTAAAATTCTATTATCCTAATCGGTCTTCCAAAAGTCCTTCCTCTTTGACAGGAATTCGTTCTATGGAACGACAATATATTAGGAATCATGTCTCAAATTTGACTCAACAAACAACACACTAGTAGTCAAGGCCCGAATTTCTTTTTTTACAAAATACACTGATTCTGATTCCTTACATCTCTTTTTATTTCTATAAACAGGAAAGGACGAGGAACTCTTAAGGTCTGGGGATGGAGACGAAACTCTCGGGGTCTGGGGAAAGAAGAGGAACCCCTGGGGTCTGAAGAATAGTTGGACGGATCCTTAACTGAGAGAGTTGAGGTGCGCATTAGGTAAGAAGTGTATGTTAGGCACCGACCGTCTCCCTTGAAAATTGTTTTAATTAGTCTAGTCCAACGAGGGGACGAGTTTTGTGAAGTTACCGAAGATAAAGTGACTTTTACTGGAGGTTTACAGAATGGTACCGATCAGATCTAGAATGGACGGACCGAAGACCAATAAAAAGGATGAAATAGGAGGTACTGAGAAATTAGGTGAGTGAAGTGAGATCAGTCTCGTCAAAGGATTGTCAAGGTCCTTGGTAGTACCTCTGAAAGTGATCAGTGAGGAAGACGTCTCCTAAGAGAAGAGGGAAGTACCGGACCGAGTGCATAAATTCTACCGTAAAGGGGGATGGGTGGGGGACGAAATTAAGAGAAATATCGTGGGTAAGTGTAGACTGTCCTGGAGACCGGTGGGTTCATTCTCCAAAACTACTGAACTTCAGTCACTATATGAGAGGTAGTGACCAAACGGTAGTACGGAACCCAGGACTCAGTGAGGTTCTTCCTTTAGAGACAGGGAACCGAGTGAGATCCCCAGGACCCGGTCGTGATATTGGGAAACCACCGTATCGAGAAACCCACATTCGTACGTCTTTCTTTCATTAAAAGGGGTTCTATGGGAAATCTCGGTTCCACCGAAATAGGGGTCTACAGAACTCCTTAGTAGGGAGGTGGGACTAGATACCCAGAACCTCAACTGTATCTCCCTTAGAAAAAGAAAATGTAGTCTGAGTCCTGAAGCGGGTAAAGGATAGTTTTCTAGACTGTAAAGAACTCCCACCTCTGTCTTGGTAATCAACAAAAAAAAATTTCGTACTAATTTATTCGATCTCTAGTTTCACTGTTTTTCATGTTAGATGATGGTGATTGGACGTTTAAACATTCCATGATAATCGAGTATCTGTCTTCCGTTCATTGTTTTAATTGATGATATGGATCGAAGAAAGAAAACCTTTTGTTCAGTTTTACATCCACGGAAAAATACAAAATCTAATACACGATTAATAGGGACAACAATTTTTCCTATCCCTTTTGTAGAGAACCCATTTCAAGGGACGGTCCCTCGCACTCTACCGTACTCCAACCGCCCCCGCCCTCCTTCCAGAGGGGTCCTCTTCGTACTGAGACGTATGACTGATTCTCCAGTCCCTTTTTCGGTCACAGTATGTGACTGAAACACTCCCCAACCACGTTAATTTACACTAACGACATGAGAAACAAGGACGGATTCCTCTGACAAGATTCGGGAGAGATCGGTGAACAAAACTTTGGAACCGAGACGAGGAATGTCAAATCGTGTCGTTGTAAAAATTTTCTGTCTTGTTGTTAAATCTTTATCCTGACTACAATTATCTAAAATATCACCGAATAAATACCTCTTCCGGGACTTTTAACGGGTTCCGATAAAAGGAAATCGTGTGACGGTCCTACTTACTAACCATAAATTAATAAATGTCTCAAGAAACGGTAGTCAAAGCAAACAAAAAGAGGTGTCGTGGGACCATGACTACCGAAGTCTACCCTATTACATATCCTTTCTCAACTTTCATGTCTTTCAGTCTCAAATAATAATATAGTAATACTATTAATATACTATTAGTAATATTATTATAGGAGGATGAAAGAATGAAAGTTGAGAAAGGATATGTAATAGGGTAGACTTCGGTAGTCATGGTCCCACGACACCTCTTTTTGTTTACTTTCCCTGCCGTTTCTTGAGACATTTATTAATTTATGAAGATGAGAGGGGACACCCGAAGGGAGCATAGAGTCAACCATTTCATAGACGGACGGACATTACGTCCTCTGGGCCGAAGCTAAGGACCCAACCCTTCTAGGGGACTTCTTCCTTTACCGTTGAGTGAGGTCATAAGAAGGAACCTCTTAGGGTACCTGTCTCCTCGGACCGTCCGATGGTAGGTATCCCAACGTTCTCAACCTGTACTGAATTACTGTTTGTCTAAGAAGAGATATTGTGACAATGTCAACAATTAGAAAGGTCTTTCGTCTCCAACCTTTCGTTACCCTATTGGCTCTGAACGAGGTAAAGTCTCTTTTTCAATTCTTTATCTCTTGTGTCCGTAGAAGGACTTTGACGAGAGACTGTTACTACATGTCTTAGAGGACTCTCGGGGTGAAGGTGACTCGCACACATACGTGCGGGCACACACGTGTTCACGTGTGCAGTAGAGGAGTGTCGGGACCCTTCTTTCCAGCTTCTTCCAGACCTTCCTAAAAGGTAACGTCCCTAGGGAAACGACTACGACGCCTCAAGGGCGAGTACCGGTCAAAGAGTAATCAAAATGGTGATTAAAGTGGTAATTGAAGAAACAGTCAGTGATTGATCGAGTAAGGGATGTGTCTGACCAGGAAGTGTCTTTAGTAGAGAAAGAGATCACAGTGGGGAAAGTGACTAGGTATTTCGGTGATTAATTACATTATCCACTGACTGTCGAACAAGAGACATCGCTGTGGGACCGAGAAGGGAGCTACGGGGTCCCAGACACTGAAGGTCGGTATGGTATGACGTGTAGGGGACGAAGGGCCCCGTCCCTCCCTGACCATACGTTTGGTAGTCTTACAAGGTCCGACACGACAACTTATAAAGTGTGAGAGAAGAGCCACACTGAGTAAAATATGCTTGTCCGTCGGACTCGAACGAGTACGGAATGGCAAGATCAAACTCGTGTAAGTTCCGGTGGCCACCTTCGAACATACAGTGAGTAGTTCCTGACATATCCGTGGGGGAACAAACGTTACGGAGTTCCTCAGTAACTCGGTCTTTTCCTCTTTGTAGATGATGGACCCTTTTACTTTGGTTGGACCCTTGAAGACTTCCCATCGTTGACCCCCACCCCGTCTTTCCCTCTCACCCTCAGAAGTAGGAAGGACGTAAGGTCCCTCTCTGTGAAAGAGGTCCTTTCCACGGTCCCTAGCTTTCCTCCCTACCCTACCATGATGGGTTTGGGGGGTAGAGAGGTGGGGGCGACCCGTCGAGTTGTCCCCGTGAAGAAACGAAAACGGACCCACCGCCAGTATGACTCACAGAGACACGACTAGCTCCCATCGCGAATGAGAGAAAGGAAACACGACTCCTACCATAGTCTTCGACTCTCGTGTCCCAACTTAGGTGGAGTGCACATGGTCCTCTCCCTATGATTTCAGAGTTCCAGGGTGGTACCGTCCCTACGACGACGACCAGAGAANCGTACACCCACCACCGTCATTTTCACACGAGGTCAGGACTCTGGGCCTCGTCTATCTGCACCGTCAGACCTCAAATCGACACGTCCCGGACTGTCACCGGACCGAGACCTGAACCGGGATCACAGGGTCCGAAGAGACTCCGACGGTCGTGTAGTCGTCTCCCCCTTCCTTCCAAGGTACACAACCCCTCGTCTCCACCCCAGGCGACGACCCCTCGTCGCTAATCCTTGGGTGGACGCCGTCCCCATACAACGGGACCCAGAGCCGACCTTGGTCTTCCAAGAACACCCCGGCCCCCACTCACAGTCCCCAGGACGTTACGACGTCCGACTCAAATTCGGTCTCCTTACGACAAAACAACGATAGTAGTACCAGTTAAGACGAGGGTCCTGAGACTGGACCCTCTTGTGAAACACTCGGTACTTACGAACAGTATAGGAACTTACGAGAAATAGTAGGGGTTTCATTTGATCAAAGTAGTAAAAAGAGAGGAAGGAGATCTGGTGACGATTGGTGGGTAGACATGGAGAAAAGAGACCGATTCCAATGGAATGACGGTATTTGTCTCATCTCTTATCTGACCGTTTTCTTATTCTAAGTTCTCTTGTGAGAAGAGATTTAGGAAGGTTCCTCTTTGACTTTCCCGTGTCTTTGACAACTTGAAATCTGGAACACACGATCTGAACATAAAAAATTTAAATTTTAATATTGAAAAAAGAAAAAAAGTTTATTAAAAAAAATTTTAACTTCATATTAAATGTTACAACATAATCGAAGTCCTCATATCGTTTCACTAAGTCAATATTTATATATACAAATAAGAAAAAGTCTAAGAAAAGGTAATACCCAATAATGTTCTATAACTTATAATGGTCCATAGAAGTAACCAATAGATAAAATACATATCATCACACATATACATTTAGAATTTGTGGATTAAATAGTGGGGTGAGGGACATACGAGAAACCATTGTATTCAAACAAAAGATACAGATAAACACAAAACATTTATTCGAGTAAAAATAGTAAAAAATTCTGAAGTGTAAATTCATTGTAGTATACTATAAACAAAAAGAAACTGAATGAAGTGAATTATACGATCAGAGAACCAAGTAGGTACAACGACGTTTACCGTAATAAAGTAAGAAAAAATACCGTCTCATTATAAGACATCATATATATATGGTGTCGAAAAAATGGGTAAGTAGACAGTCACCTGTAAATCCGACGAAGGCAAAGAACTGACACCATTTGTCACGACGATACTTGTGACCCCACGTATAGAGGAAAACTTAATCTCAAAAGAGACTTATATACTCTCAAAAGATTATTATATTATCTCAAAAGAGACTTAGGGTCCTCACCCTAACGACCTAATATACCATTAAGATCCAAATCAAAAAATTCCTCGAAGGTATGACGCCGATGTGATTAAATATAAGGATGGTTGTCACATATTTTCCCTAGGGAAAAGATGCGTGGGAGAGGTCGTAAATAATAAACATCTGAATTACTACCGGTAAGACTGACCACATTCCATTATGGAGTAACCTCAAAAAAAAAGATAAAAATAAAAAATTATATTTAAATAAATAAAATTAACCTCCGATTAATGAAATGTTATAACCTAACCAAAACGGTATATAGGTGTACTGAGTAACATCAAAACTAAACGTAAAGAGTTTATTAATCACTATGACTCGTAGAAAAGGACAAACGCACAGAAAATTGTAGTCGAAAGTAGTGACTTGTCAGAGGTACTGGGGATATTAAATATATAGAAATGAAAATTAAGAGGGTTGTTGGAACGGTTCATTCACGTCAAGTGTCTTATTATTACCGGGGGGTTTAACAGATATAGGATTAGGAGTCTTTGGTATTTATACAATGGAATGTACTACCCTCCCTGAGACGTCTCCACTGCCTCAATTCCTACAACTCACTCTTCTCAAGGACCTAATGGGTCCACCCGGGTTACAGTTGTGTTCTGGGAATAATTGTTTTAACCCTTCACCGTCCCAGTCCCAGTCTCTTCCTCTACACTGGCATCCTCGTCTCAGTCTTACTACACTCCACTCTCTCCGAGTCGGACGGTAACGACGAAACTTCCACCCTCCCCGGTGGTCGGTTCCTTACGCCCGTTGGAGATCTTTGGACGTCCTTACATCGGGACGACGACAGAACTAAAATCGGATCACTCTGGGTAAGACCTGAAAATTGGAGGTCTTAATATTTCATTTAGACACATTTCGGTGGTACAAACATCGTTAAACAATCCCGTGGTTAATTTTTTGATTCTGTCATCTAAGTAACTTTCTTTTTTTTAATAGTCAATTTGGAACGGACCTCTAAGTACTTTCTTTTGGTCTTATAGACTTAAGAGGACGTCTTTATGAATTAAAATTCTCTTAATTGTTTTAATAGTGAGAAATCGAACAAATAAGTGAACCAACTTAAACATTACATAGGATCCATAGGAACCCGAAGGGACCACCACGTTTACCATTTCTTAGATGGACGTTACGACCTCTGGGACCAAGTTAAGGACCCACCCCTTCTAGAGAACCTCTTCCCTTACCGTCGGGTGTGATCATAAGAACGGACCTCTTAGGGGCACCTATCTCGTCGGACCACCCGGTGTCAGGTACCCCAGTGTTTCTAAGTTTGTGTTGACTTGTCGATTAGTGTCGTGTCCAAGGGAATCATTATGTAACCAGTATTTTTTACGTGTTGTAGTAATTAGTAGTCCCTTTATATTTAATTTTGGTATTACTCTGTCATGGAGCGTAGGTGATCTTGACAATTTTAAACTCTGACTCGCATGTCACAACGACTTCTATACCTGTTTGACTCTGAGAGTATTTAACGAACATCCTACAATACGTCATGTCGGTGAGACTTTTGGACAAACCGACAAAAAATACCTTTATATATATGTAAATAGGATAACAAGTAGTCAAGGTGAGGATCTATACAAAAAATTCCATATATGTAAATAGTATTGAGTTCTACAAGTGAATGTTGGAGACATGTATTAAATGCAGGGTTCAAAACTTTTTTGGTCCTCAACTTTACTCTCTTTTTTCTGAGGAGAGGAGTGTGTGACCCCAAGAACCCTATAAGTGAGTCACACGTACCTTAATCCCAAGAAAAAAAAAAAAAAAAATTCTTGGGGTACCTGACGTCGGATGGTCCGAGAAGGTAGGTACCCTAAAAGATCCGTTCTCATGACCTTACCCAACGGTAAAGGAAGAGGTCCCCCTTAATCCCAAGAATTTTCCCTCCACTCATCTCACCCACCTTTCTCGTGGTCCGTCCTTGGTCTTCGAAGAAAGACCAGATTAGGGAAGGATCTGAGTAGGTATAGTGGAACACCTTAAGTGAGGTCGAAGGACTCAGAGTTTAGTAGGAGACGTTTCATTTACTCGACGTAATTTACTGGAGTGTCAAAGGAAGATTAAGATTTTCAGGTACAAAAATGGTAAAGTTTACCATTCAGTTTGAAGAAATCTTCTAAGATTAACTGTCTCGTGACGAAAAGGTTGTGTGAGACTAATATTAGACACTAAGAAAAGTAAGGCCAAGTAGTCAATCGTACTAAGACTCTCTACTGTAAAACGATTCCCTTTGAACTTAGGTGAAATAGTCAAAGATCCTTGTATAGAAACTCTTTTCTTTCACACCTGGTGGATGGAAATCTAATACCCGTAAAAGGTATAAGTATGTCGTATATACACATATAATTATCTCTGTACCCCTAATGATTCTTGTACGAGAAATTTTTCAAAAACTCGTTGATTGTTAATAGTTTCTACAACCGGAGACGGTGTGTAGTGGTGTTTAGTCGGTGTCCATATGTATACAGGGAAGGGAGGACTCGGGGGAGGGTAGAGGACGGGGATAGGGTGGGGATCCAACAGTGTCTCGTGACCCAAGTCGACTGACTCAGTGTGTCGTTTAAGAGTCAACGGTAAAATGTATACCATTACGTATGTACGACCCGACACGAATCAGTTTTTCAACACAGACTGAAAAACGCTGGGGTCACTGACATTGGGTGGTCGAATGTACCCCATCGGAAACCCTAAGAGGTCCGTTCTTATGACCTCACCCATCGGAGAGGGAAGAGGTCCCCTTGGAAGACTGGGTCCTTAGTTTGACCACAGAGGACGTAACGTCCACCTAAGAAATGGTCGACTCGATGGTCCCTTCGGGTCATTACATATATAAAGGTACGTTAAGAGAGTCAAATAGGGTCAGAGAAGAAGGGAGTGACACTTATCTTACTATGAGTCTTTTTTTTTCTTTTCGAACTCAATAACCATTACTTTATAAAATCTGACTATATATTAGGGAGTAACCTTCAAGTTCCTCTCCGTTTCTCACATTAAAAAATCGTATAACATTTTATAATCTTAAAATTTTAATTTCACAATGTAGTGAAATTATTCCATTAAGTATCTTATATGAATGATATCATTAAACTATACATGGTAGTATGACTTTTATATACTTATAATTTTTTTTCGGGATACAAATATACGTGAACTATTGAACCGTAACTTTATATATTTTGTTTTTAACTATCTTGGTTTTCTTTTTTCTTTTTCGAAACCCGTTTTTCCATCACACTGTGTCAGTTTGATCGTGGTCGGACTATCCGAGACACCGGACTCTGTGCGGTGACTGGACAAGTCTACCGTGTCGCTGTAGACACGACGGACAAAGGGGTCCCAACCAATTTTCACTTCCCTCTAGAACAGTGTATCCATTTCGTGTAAAAGTGAACATTTCAGAACACGTTCATATTCACCAACCAAGTATGACTCTTACTCCTCTCCTCTCCTCGTTCCCAGACCCTCCCCTGTCTGTTGACAACTCCAGACCAGTCATGGTTAGTGACGAGACTACACTCCGTCCTCTATTACTCTTCCTCCTACCAAAGAATTCCTGAGCCCATATTTCCGTAAAATCTTTCTATGGTGACCAACGTCATCTGAGTACCACTAAGAAAAAAAAAAAATCATATTTAAATAAATAAAATTAACCTCCAATTAATAAAATGTTGTAACATAACCAAAACGGTATGTAGTGTCAATATGTACGTAAGGGGTAGGACTTGGGGGGGGGGAGGAGGGAGGGGTATGGTAGGGAGACCCAGCAGAGTAACGTGGTCAGGGTTCGTAGGTCATAGTACGTAGACCGTCAGAGAGTCGGGTAGGGATCAAACACTGACTTCTTTCGGGTTGGGGTGGAGTAGACGTCCCTCTGACTGGAAACCAAACGGTCCGGACTAACCCTTCTGAGTCGTCTCGGCTCACAGGTGTCGACCTCCACCCCCTCCTTAGCGTCTCTCACGAACACATTCGTAACGGTTCCGAGACGTGGTACACCGCACTCCTAACTCCTCCCCACCCCCACCCCCGGTAACCCACCCTTCCACCTACCCATCTGTCTGCTGTGTTTCCATGGAAATGTCGTCTCTACCTTCCAACCTCTCGGACTCCATCCCCTCTCCCCTTCGTGCGCCTTACTGAGGTGTCTTGTCTGAAAGGGTCGTCTAACTTATAAACTACGACAATAAGGGGATGATGATATCAAGGTCCTGGATTCTGTCACAATAGATACGTCTTTCACGAATTAGTTATGACCGACTTACTTGACTTACCTACGTATCATTTTCTCCCAGTTTTCCGTCGTAACCGTCACGGGGTGGGGATGACACGGCCCTCGTCCTTCTCTCAGGTCCAGTAGGGAGGTCAGATCCTCAATCCTTATCTCTTCGTAAGTCGTCCGTTTACGTTAGTCTATGGATTTGATAGTTTAGTACTTACCAAAAAAGACTGATATGTGTGGGTCCTCCGTAGACACTAAGAAAGGAAATGAAATGTTAATTCCTAGGGGTTCTCGTCGTGGGAGTTTTACAAAATACTTAGCAAGACAAAAGTGGTACCGAAAGAGAGATTCGAGGTAGCAGAGGGTAGACCTGGTCTCTTCTCGAGGACTTCCTTTTCGGAGGTTTTTCCCTTCCTTCCGACATCTTCATAAGTTGTCCGGAAAGTAGAACTCGAAATTATAAACAGGGTAGAAAGGTAAGATGGGATTTACGGTAGTCGTATTATTCTGTTCGAGTCTGAAGACCTCTTACTTTTCCTATTCGATTATCGATGACTCACGAGATGATGTATAGTCCGTGATTCATGAAATATTTATAGTAGAGTGAATTTCGTTATAAAGATTTTTGGTTGTCCTTATTTCTTTTATATTTGACACATACTCAACCTGTAAATTCTACTTTATTGTGTTTCCCAGTCGAATAGTTTAGTCTAAGTATCCTCAATCTCTAGAACGGGTCATTTTTCTCAATGATTATTAAAGTTCTTATGTCTATTAAAACTTTATGTCTGTTTAGGATCTCTAGCACCAGATACTTTCGACGAGAGACCCAGAAAAAAACGGTTCAATTCAAAAAGAGACCGGGTCTAAATTGTATACTACGGAAATTCGTTACGTACGAGAGTAGTGATTTTGTCTTTGTCGAACCCAATACTTTGTAGAGTCAGAAGATGAGTATATCAATGTATCAAACGTACAGTGAAAGGTTCCTCGGGTATTTAGGTATCCGAGGTCGACACAAATAGTGTTCGGTAGGATCTGACTGGTCCATATAGGAAGATTTTTCGAAAAGTATCTACTTTTGAGAATCTTCCTTCATGGGTAATCAAAGGGAGGTCCTCCAGATAGTAATCGTATAAACGTTCCTCAAAATTAGTCGATTGAAAAAAGAGGGAGGGCAGGAAGGGGGGAGTAAGGTAAGGGAGGAAGGACAAAAAGAACAGCCACCGAAGAGTCCTTTTCTCCCTTTTATCGGGAAGATTGAAGAAAAAAAGGAGGTTCCTTATCCAAGACTAGGATTCTTAAGGTGACTTTCGTCCCGTCATTGTCAGACCTCCAATGAAAGGATACGGGAGTTTCGGAAAGTGGAGTTCACATGAGACGAGGATAGTTCCCCTCGGTCGTGTCTGACCGTCGAAGAGGAATTAGGCGGAGAATCGAGAAACCGAAAGTCTGGACAAAGAGACGACGTCTCAAGTATATAGAGTGGTGATTGATAAAGATAGTGATTCGAATGTAAACCGATAAAAAGGTGAATCAAGAATCCAAAAATAACACAAAATTCCTAAATGGAAAGTTTGTCGAGAATTATCGTTACAAAATAAGGAAAACAAGGTAACTGGTTGTAGATGGTGGGTGTTGGTCGTCCCAATCCGACTATATTTGTCACAATCGTGTGACTCACGGTCAAGGTAAGTTTACGATAACTTTCGGGTGGTATTCGGATGAGTCATGACTCCCACTTTTTCCGTACCAGAGACGGGAGTCCCTTGAGTGTCAGGTGACCCTGTTTTTTGCACAGATGAGGGTTTAGGAGGTTGTAGTACCTCGGTGGGACGGAAATTATAGACTCATTTTTACCGAACACAGGAGTTTCTTCTACATTGCTGTCAAGAGAGGGATTACCATAGGACCTTAGTTAACTTTTGTTTGTAAACAAGAAGAATTCGTGGTTATTTATTTATCATTGTCACCTTACACGAACCACGACATTATATTCGTCTTCCTCCTTCAGTAATCGTTTAAGTTTGATCCCTACACGTTCTACCGAGCGTCTCCTCCACTAACAAGTCGACCGAGTCTACTTACTGATCCTTAAATAATTCACCCTCTTCCCGTAAGGTTGGGCGTCCGAATTACATACACGTTCTATCTCGATACTTTTTGTTTCTTATAAATCCCTCGAGGGTTACCAATTCATGCTGACTTCGTATGAAGTCAGCATGAATTTTCTCCTCGTACTTTTCACCGTTTCCACCACACTATTTGTTTTGTGTCGAGTGACAGGAGTCGTAAAAGATTTGCATTTTCGTTCAGACCCTATTAATAGGTTTTGTTAACTGTTCGTAGGGTCAGTCCCGGTCCTGATCCCACTCCCTTCACTCCTTGAACAGAACCGATGTTTCTATCTGTTATAAAATTGTGCTTTAAAGTTCGTTTCTATCCTAGTTACAATGTCCCAAAAGGAAAACGGAGTTCGGGGTCATACTGAGACGTTCCATGAAGAAATAGACTTTAAAACCGTAAACAAGTATTACCTAAAAAACCGTTACTTAAACTAAAAAAATTTTTTCATAATGACTTCAAAATAAACAGGATTACTGACTCAAAAGACTGGTGAGAGAATTTTAAATACGTAGACTCATGAAACGAGTGGAGCGGAGTCGGGGTTGGGACCCAGGTAGATTTGAAACAGGTAATCTCACACACTTTATGTCTCGTACAGTGGGACCGTATTTTCGTAGTGAAAAGATTATTATTATTCGTTATTTTAAGTGTTGTGACCCACTGACTACCCTTTACCTTTATTCCCTTTCTCTCCTTAGTCCTTAAATTAGTCCCTTTTATCGTAACCCTAAGGAGTATTTTTAATTTTACCTTGATGGTACACTAGTTGTTCGGGTGAAGACCCATAAACAGGTTTTCTTAACTTTTATCCCAGTGTCCTCTTTAGACATGTGGGCACAATTATCATCGTAATAAGTGTTATCGGTTCTCCACCTCCGTTGGGGTCCCAGGTAACTGTCTTTTTACCTTTTTCTTTTATATATATGTGTGTCATCTTGTAACAAGGAAGTATACGTTATAATACGGAACTTTTCTTTTAGACAGTGTACGATGTTGTGTCTACTCGGAACTCCTGTACTATGATACACTTTATTAGACCAGTGTCTTTCTGTTTATAATACTAAGATGAATGTGTTCCAAGATTTCATGACTCCGAGTATCTTTGTCTTTCAACTTACCACTACCACTAATGGTCCCCGTTTCCCCTCCCCCCTACCTGTCAACAGATTACCCACGGCTCAAAGTCAAAACGTTCTACTTTTTCGAGACCTCTAGACAAAGTGTTGTGACACTTGTGTAAATTGTGATGGTTTGACTCATGACACAATATCCGCAGGGGCCAACGAGTTAGTTATTTCTTGGGTGGACATTACGTTCTCTGACGGTCTTTCCGTCCGAAACTAGGGACCCAATCCTTCTAGGGGCCCTCTTCCTTTATCGTCGGGTGAAGTCATAAGAACGGACCCTTTAGGGTACCTGTCTCCTCGGACCCCCCGGTGTCAAGTACACCACTGTTCTTAATCTGTACTGAATCATTGATTTGGTAGTGGTGGATGTATGTATGTGAAGGACAGAGACAGACAACTCTCCCGGATCCTCTTTACTGTGGTGTCACGTTTTCTCCTAGTCCTAGGTCAATGACAGTTCTGGTTATCGAAATAAATAAAGTTATTAAAAAGAACAACAACTTTGTATGAAGTAAATTTTAAAACACAACCAAAGTCCATATGTCGTTTCACTAAGTCAATATATACACATTCAGTATATATATAAAGTCTACTAAAAGGTAATATCCAATAATATTCTAAACCTATAACAAGAGACATAATATGTCATTTAGGGACAACGAATAGAGAAAAGATATATCACCATATATAGAGAATTAGTGTATGAGGATTAAATAAGGAGGGGGACAGGAAAGGGGGAAACCATTGGTTTTCAAACAAAAGTACAGGTACTCAGAGAAAGACAAAAAATTCATCTGAGTAAACATATTAGAAAGCAAGTAAACAAATTTGAAAAATAAAACATAACCCCATATCGACTAATTGTTACAACACTGTCAAATTCCACTTGTCGTTTCCATGAGTCGGTATGTATATGTACATAGGTAAGAGGGGGTTTGAAGGGAGGGTAGGTCCGACGGTGTATTGCAACTTATCTCAGGGTGCACGATATGTCATCCAGGAACAACCAATAGGTAAAATTTATATCGTCACACATGTACAAGTAGGGTTTGAGAGATAGACAGGGAAGGGGAGTAGGAAGGGGAGTCGTTGGTATCCAAGTAAGAGATTCAGACACTCAGAGAAAGACAAAACATTCATTTAAGTAAACATAGTAAAGAAAAATCTAAGACGTATATTTCCTGTGGTATTCCATAAAGAGGAAGAGACTGAAAGAAGTGAGTCATACTGTTAGAGAGTCAGGTAGACACAACGACGTTTACCGCAATAAGAAAAAAGTACCGACTCACTATAAGGTAATGTGTGTGTGTGTGTGTGTGTGTGTGGGTATAGGAAAAATAGGTAAGTAGACAACTACCTGGGAATCCAATGAAGGCACAGAACGGACAACATTTATCACGAAGATATTTGTAACCCCACGTACGTCGAAAAGGTCAATCTCTAAAACAGAAAGGGTCTATGTACGGGTTCTCACTCTAATGACGTAATATACTTTCACTTTCAGAGAGTCAACACAGGTTGAGAAACACTGGGGTACCTGATATGTCAGACTCCCTAAGCGGTCCGGTCTTATGACCTCACCCATCGGAAAGGGAAGAGGTTCCCTAGTAGGGTTGGGGTCCTAGCTTGGGTCCAGAGAACGTAACGTCCACCTAAGAAATGGTCGACTCGGTATTCCCTTCGGGTTCTTATGACCTCACCCATCGGATAGTGAAGAGGTCGTCTAGAAGGACTGGGTCCTTAGCTTGGTCCCAGAGGACGTAACGTCCGTCTAGGAAATGATTCACTCGAAAGTATATCATCGGGACAAAGATCAAAAAATTCCTTGCCGGTATGACAAAAGGTGTCATCGACACGACTTAATGTAAGGGTGGTAGTAGTTATTAAGAATTCCAGTAGTAAAATAGTGAAGTTGTTAACTATATTAAACGTTGACATAAAAGACATACAGATTTTAACAAAGTTTTAATTCAAATTTTTAAGGATTGCCTGGATTGAGATACCACTTATTTTGTATATTATGTAAAGTATAAAATACTAAATTGAGGTTTACAAGAAGACTATAAAGTGATTTTATGTATACAAAGAGTCATATGTCAATATCGGACACAAATATGTGACCACAAAAGGAGGAAGGGGGGAACTCATTTGACGTGAGTATCTTATTTAATTTTTTAAAAAAAATTAAATTCATATCAACTAAATGATACAACGTAATTGAGGACGAGATGTCGTTTTACCAAGTCAATGTGTATGGATATATGTAAGCAAAATTTTTATAATAAAAGGTAATACCAAATAGTATCCTACACTTTAAATCAAGGGACAAGATATGTCATCCTGGTACAAAAAAAGGAAAGATATACATTATCGAATGTAGACGATTGGGGGTGGTAGAGGGGGGAACCGTTGGTGTTCAGACGAAAGATACAAGAGTACTTTATTAAACTGAAACAGTGATACCCACCATGGTACAACCTGTATCTCTTCTTCTATTTATCATAAAACTAAAGCGAAAACTTTTTACATGACTTATCACTTCTATTATTTACACTTTTCTTTTCTTCAGTCATATTATACTGTTCGAAGTATTGTTCATCTATTCGTTTATTGACACTCTATGTTTCTACGAAACATTTTTCTTAAGTCTCAGATTGTATAACTGTGTTAGACGTATTAAAACGCATTACTCGTATATCAGTAGGAGTCGCAACATATGACGTCAACCGGTCCGACGAGAGATTACGCTCGTCTCACAACCCATATAAGGGTTGAAGGGTGAAAACTCCCTATCCCTGTACAGGTGTTCAAAGGAACCTCAGTCGTCCGTGCTCGTCCATGTCCTCCAACCTTCTGAAGTCGGTGACTCCCTTCTCCCGAGGTCGGAGGGGTCAGACGTTGACGTCTGCCACGTAAACAACAACACTCGGGTAGTCAACGTTAAATTTAGTTAAGAGGATCTGTCACTACATACCCTACCGGTCTCGAGTCGAATTACTTCCTTCTCCAGTTAGTTTGGGACTAGTTTCTCGAGTTGATTAACAGAGTAAATACGGAAGGTCGGAGAGGACTCGGAGGTGAGTCTTCATGGTGGATAGTGTGGTTAAAAGTATTACCACCCATTAACTTATTAACCATGTTAAGTAAAGGGACCGTTCTAAAGGGACAGATAAGACAGGGGACTTCCGATATTCCTGGGTCCGGGACGCCTCCGTCGACGAGAGTCAGAGGGTCTAACGTGTGGGGTGTCGTCGGTGGGCCTGAGGAGATAGGAGGTGGAGAAAAGCCCGAAGAAGGAAGGATGACCGTGGTACATCCCCCCCTATAGAAAGGATGAAGGTCCGTGGGTAGGTTCACACTGATACAAGAGGGACTTGTTTTCCATCTACCGACTCCCGTCATTCCTTTATAAATTAAGACTGGTTTATGTGTTTATTTCCGTCGGTTATTTACTTATTTATAGAAGGAAACTGTGAAATGGGTAGAAGTCGGTGAAAGGATCGATAGAGAAAGGATAGAGTCTCAGTGACCACGGAGTTTCAGAAACCTGTCTTGTGCCTTCTGTAACAAATAGAGGTCCGACCGTTTGATTGTTGGGAGGTTTGGTATCAAAGGAAGATAAGGTACTAGAACCACCCACCGAAGGGGTTGTGGGTTCAGTGGGTACGGACCAGGACATATACTAGGATCTGTAAATGGGTAGAAAAAGAACACTGTAGATCCACCAGTGGTTAGATGTAGTTAAAATAGGGGAAGTATAGAAAGTTTAAGTAAGGAAGGGAAGGGGGTGGGGGTGACGGTGACAGGACTGAGTCCGGAAGAGTCAGAACGGACCTGGTGACTTTATCGGCGGGGAGACGAGAGTGAAGACAGACAGATGGATCGACGGGTCCACGTCCAAAGTAAAGTCAGAAAGGGAATCACACCAAACGGTGTGAAAAAAAAAGTTAACTTCATATCGAATGCACCCGAAGGGTCCACCACGATGACCATTTCTTGGGAGGACGGTTACGTCCTCTACATTTTCGACACCCAAGTTAGGGACCCAGCTCTTCTCGGGGACCTCCTCCCGTACCGTTGGATGAGGTCATAAGAACGGACCTCTTAGGGTACCTGTCTCCTCGGACCGTCCTGATGTCAGGTATGTCCAGCGTTTCTCAGCCGATGCTGACTTCGCCGAAGTGTGTGTGTGTGTCGAATACTTGTTATGACATTTTCAATGCCCACATGTTGGGTCACTGAGTGTCGGAAATTTCCAATACGAAGTAAGTATCGGTAGTGTTTTGGGACCGATATGCCGGACACGACGTGTGACGCAGGGACTTCGAACAAAGTCCGTATTATCAAAGATGGAGAATTAGCGGGGGGTGGTGTAACGGGCAGGGTCGAAGGGAGAGGGGAGGTCGTTGGTGGTCAGCAGAGGATATACGTGTCGAAAAGAACTAGACGACGACGATTCAGCGAAGTCAGCACAGGCTGAGACACGCTGGGGTATCTGCCGTCGGGTGGTCCGAGGGAGCGGGGACTCTAAGAGGTCCGTTCTTGTGACCTCCCCCAAAAGTGAAAGAACTAGATCGAGAACAGTTGACGTTTAAGAGTAAAAGATGGAGGTACTCTTCACTATAAATAGTTTTCGGGGGGAGTATGATCTTCTACATCAGGAGTCACAAAATAATCATTAAAGTAAATTACAAGTCTTTTTAAGAAACTACCTCCATAATAAAAAATTAGGAGGAGAAGTGTTATTTTCATTTCACTTCTGTCCGATTCTTAAATCGAGGTAAAATATGTCTAACATTCACCGTTTCGACCCCGAACTTCGGCCCATAGGACCCCGGTCTCAGACGAGAACCGGTGTTCGGGACTACAGTGGAGAGAGAGGTGGTGGGGGTGGGAGGTCGGTGGTTGGACCTGTACATGTGTGGTGGTTTGGACTTACCGGACACAAACGTGTGTGAGTTTTATGACAAAGCACTAAACATACACAACAAAAAAGAGAACCTTTTGTAAAGAAGGAGAATAAACGGACTTGAAATAAATTGGAAGTTTGGGATGAAATAATGGTCACGGGACTACTTCTAAACGACAGGAGGAGGAGGTGTCTGATGACGGGTAAAACAATGATGAACCAAGACAAGTCTTCATATACACTACACTACGACTTTAATAAATGAAAAGACAGATTAGTAAAACAATCCTGTACAGTTGTCAGAATAACAATGAGGAGTCGTTGACCGTATTAAATACGTCTTTTATACCTGTAATTAAAGTTTAGTTTATACCTGAAACTAAAGTTTCGCAACCATGTTTTCAAAATACAAAAAAAAATAATATTGTTACTTCCAGTTTTACGGTTTTTATATGAGTTCTCAAAGTAGTAGTATATTTATGTAGTCGACAACCATAAGATAATAAAGTTTCCTGTGAAATTTTAATCTTTTTCCTCGGTGGTCAATACGTTTTGTACTGAACATTATTAGAGTTTAGAAAAGACGTTACACGTGTACGGTTCTGGATAAAGAATGATAGAAAGACGAAGGATTGAGTCGGACCGTTGAGACAGGATTCTTTTATTCCATTACCCTAAACTCATTTTCACTCATTCGGGTGGTCCGAGGAGACAGGTACCCCTAAGAGGTCTGTCCTTATCACCTCACCCAATGGTACGGGAAGAGGTTCCCTAGAAGGGTTGGGTCCCTAGTGTGGGTCCAGAGGACGTAACGTCCTTCTAAGAAATGACAGACTCGGTGGTTCCTTTGGGTTCTTATGATCTTACCCATCGAATAGGGAAGAGGTCCCCTTGAAGGACTGAGTCCTTAACTTGGTCCCAGAGGACGTAACGACCTCCTAAGAAATGGTCGACTCGAAGGACCCTTTGGGGTTCATATTCGCTCCTCCCTTTTTTGGTTGTTTTCTCTTACAACAAAGGAAGGTGGTGTTCACACACTAGTGTCTACGAGAGGAATGCCGTGACGTAGGGGAGTGGGTCTCATGGACAGTGTGACGTAGTCTAGTGTCCAAGTGAGTACGTCAGTGAAGGTCTTCGTCAGTCCTTACCTCTCGGTCTCTGTAGGGTTTGTACTGGTGCATTCTGGAAGGTCCCTCTCAGAAGGTTCCTTGTCAGTCCAATAAGGCTCCAAATTAGGTCTTACACTCTGACCCTCTCTGACTCGTCCAAGGATCACCTTACCCTCGTATTGTTTGTTCGAGGGGTCTCAAGACACGAACACAGAAGAGACATACGATACCTGCACCGTCACGTGTTTTTACCACGAAGATTGACCTCCCGTCTCAGGACGGCATCAGTCCATCTTAAACTCGTGTGGTCAGTTGAACTTAGTGGTGACAAAGGTTAGTCGAAGCAACGCCTTTATTTTCAGACAAAAGAATGTCAACAATGGGGTTCACGAATAAAAGTAAAATGTCGTCCGAGACTTCTCTGTCTGTATCTCTCCTTCCCTCCCTCATCTTCCTTCCACCACCTTCCCCTCTATTTGGCGTAAGTTAGTAATTGTCGTATGGGTAGATACACTGTCTACAAATATCTTGCAGACAAAAACTACCCGGTGGGTTTCTCCTACTCCTGTGTCGGGGATTGAAATTCCTCGAAGGTCACATCACCCCTAATTCTGTACGTTCATAAACATGTTTAATATTGCTCTAGTATCTCTACCATCTCTTTCTTTACTCAGTTGGACGGTCTTTCCCGACTATTTATAAAGGGTTTTTCTCTTGGTCGATCTTGTACTTACCCCTGACGTTGATACGGTCGTCCCTCTTTCCTGCGAGAGTTCCTTACCACTGTTCGTACACGTCTCTGGACCTGTATACCTCCTGGAACTGACCGGGACCTTCTCCCCTCTTCAAGAGACACTGGCCTAGTGTCGCACACACCGGAAATACGACCCTTCCTGTCCGACTCTTGACCTAAGGTAGGATTAACAGAGACATTGTATAGAGGTGCGGTAGAAGAGGTACGGACGGTGGTAAGAGTGTAAGTCGAGGACGGACCAATGGTGTCTTCGAACGATTACCGAGAGAGGGTGGACAAGAATGACGGAGGTTGGACAAACTTCTCTAGTGTCGGTAAGAATTTAGCGAACTCAAGGTCTTGTCCACTTTGATTAGGTGTCATTTTCTCTTTTGTCTCGTCACCACCGGTCCCCTTCCCCTGACTCACGCTTCCTCAGGGTCCCTTGAAAGACTGTCTACCTTCGGACGACATAGAACTACCACCACCGTCAACTAGTAACTTGACACGTAGATTGTACTCCCGTAAAATAACGAAGTTTAACATAGGATTTTATTTGGAAATAAACAGGACCCTCCTTCTGGTCATGGGATAGCCGGGTGGTTGTCCGTCGAAACAGAACAGAGGAGTGGTGTGATCGGGTCGGAGTGGTCCGGAGAGGACCATCGTCCTGAACGACGCGGGAAGGCGAGTGACTCTTGCCATAGGCGTACCAGGAAGGACTGGCCCTAGGAGTAAGAGACGACGGGTTTACAGGTCTGGTAGGTGAGTCGTGTCGACTGAGGACGAACAAGAAGTTCAACGTCGACTTCAGAGTCTAGGAAGTCCCCCGTCAAGGCCCGGGGAGACCGAGACCACGGGGACGGACGTGTGGAGGACACTTCGTGGCTTGTCGAGACACTCATTAGCGAGGTACAGACAGTAGGGAGATCTGTCGCTCGAAGTGCTCCTAAGTCAAGTCAAGTCAGTGAGTCAGTACAGGTTGAGAAACGTCGGGGTTCCTGACGTCGTTTGGTTCGAAGGGACAGGTACTCCTAACCTTACCCCGAATAAATGACGATGGAGGGACGATGGACCACCGAGTTGTCATTTCTTAAACGGACGTCAAATCCTCTACATCCTCTGTGGTCAAGTTAGAGACCCAGTCCTTCTAGGGGACCTCCTCCCATAAAAGGGACTCCCTTTAGGGTACCTCGGACCGTCCGATGTATTTCAGGTACCCGAACGTTTTTCAGTTCGTACTGAATCTTTGATTTTCTGTTGTTGGGGTGGTGGATCCGGTCATGGACTGTATCCTTCCACATTATTTATCAACAACTTAATCGTTTGAGTAGAATCCCAAAATTCGTCGAAATTCTCTCTACTAGAAAACATATACACACCCAAAACAAAAAACCGACACTAAGTGTCGTACACCCTAGAATCAAGGGGGTGGTCCCTAGCTTGGGCACTGGCGACGACACCTTCGTGCCTCAGAATTGGTGACATGGTGGTTCGTTCAGAGACATGAAAAAAAGATTGTTTTCAAGGGTCGATACTACAAACTTGCACACATCCCAGAAGACAAAGAGTGTCACTGACTCCCCTCGACCTCTACGGACCACTGTACTCCGGTTCAGACGACATACGGGGAGTCACTAGCCCTGTAGAGAGAACCCTTTGGGACAAATCTTTCTAGTGAGACGGACACGGTCCTTTTGTAGACACTCCACATCTCCTTCACCTCTAACTTTAGTCTCACTGAGTGTCCCTTTGATACTGTTAGTAGGTTTTAGTCCTGGCCGACGTACCGACCCCTCCTTAGGTCTTGATTTGATTTTCCTCCGTCCAACACCGAGTCTACCATTCCTCAGACGGACGTTACGTCCTCTGGACCCATGCTAGGGACCCAACCCTTCTAGGGGACCTCTTCCTTTCCCGTTGGGTGAGATCATAAGAACGGACCTTTTAGGGCACCTGTCTCCTTGGACCGTCCGATGTGTCAGGTACCCCAGCGTTTCCTGTACTGAAGTGAAAGTGAAAGAAATCCTTTAATTGTTTGAACCACTAGTTATCCTGTCCTTCAATGGAAAGTTCCTTCCTTTCCTTCCACATGTGCTTCCATCCGTCTGTCTACATTCAATACAATTGAAACTCTTCAATGAATTGACGAGATTAAAGGAATGGACATTTCACCCCTCTTTTGTAGGTGTAGTGTCCCGACAATAGTCTTAGTATATTGGACTTAATTAAAGACATTGTGTGATCCTCGTGACGGACTGTGTCCCATTCGTACTCTACTCATAAACTGGAATGTCGATATCTATGAACTTATTTATCTATACATCTTTATAACTGTCTATTCACCACCTCCCCTACCTACCTACCTGTCTACCTGTCTACCATTTCTCTGTTTACCTATGTCCTACACCTCCCACTCTCTCTCGTCCACTAGGGACCTGATAAAAAGGTTCTCGTCAGTGTCTAACCTCGATTAGATGGACGCGAGAGAAGAAGGAATACATACAGGTCACTAGTCCCATGGTCCACCAGAAATCAGATACCCTGTCTCGGTGTCTGATGACCGGGAGTACCCCGGTGGTCTCCGTACGTCACCCGTGTCCCGACTACTCTGTCGTCACACGGTGTGTCCGTACGGGACTCTACCCGACCCTCCGTGTGTCTGTCGTTTCAGTCCATCCCGAGAACCACGACACGAGTCCCGTGAGTGTCTCCATGAGTGGGACGAGCTGAGAGAATGGAAGGGACTATAGGTCTGTAAAAAAGTGAGTGAGAACTTTAAGACAACGAATATTCTAAGTCTTAGTGTCCTATTTTTAAATCCTCAGATCCATACGACGACGACGACGATTCAGTGAAGTCAACACAGGCTGAGACACGCTGGGGTATCTGCCGTCGGGTGGTCCGAAGGGACAGGGACCCTAAGAGGTCTGCATGATGGACCTTTCTGTGACCGGACTCTCAATCTTCGGGACACGAGATCGTACCTAATACTTCAATCACAAACCAGAGTTTTACCAGTAAAGTAAAGAGACCGAAGTCACAAACTTACACATTTTATTTACCAGATATAATCTAGTAAGGATTTCCAAGAGCGTCGAGATTGTGGGGACGTGGACTTCGGACTAGTCGGTCACAAGAGTGACAAGAACAAGGATTTGAGTTGAGAGGTGGGGATGAGAAAGCACAACCATGGAAACGGTGAAGGAACCACGTCTTACGGGAGGAGAGGAATGTGAAGACGATGGGAGAGTATGTATCAAAAGTCCAATGTCACGACGGTAAGGAGACTTGGTAAAGAACCTCGGGAGTTCAAATCCGTGAGTGGAGAATGTCTGGACAACATGAGAGATACATGGACTTAGTATCGAAATAGTCACTGCACAAATATGTGTATTTAGACGTTTTCCAACATTACGGAAATTACGTCCTTAATGTAAACATAGTCAGTTCCTGGTAAAAGTCTCTTGTCTTAGACGAGATTGGTCAATTTCGTCCTTTCCTAAATAATGTCTATAGTTTACCGTATACTTCAGTAACCCTCCCCTTTTTTTTTTCTAAGTTTCTAATCCGAAAGTCCTTGGTGAGTGTTTTGATGTGACATCTTGACCCGGTGACTCTCTCGATCATGAAGA
The DNA here is from genome assembly GCA_006410555.1 of Capra ibex. Classification (NCBI taxonomy): domain Eukaryota; kingdom Metazoa; phylum Chordata; class Mammalia; order Artiodactyla; family Bovidae; genus Capra; species Capra ibex. The sequence goes on along the minus strand of SJYO01052474.1, from coordinate 41,330,265 downwards.
AAACCATACTCCTTTAGAGGTCGAAGTGTTGTTATCCTGGTAGTCCTTGTTAGTCCTGTTAGTCCTTGATGTAAGAGAGGTACGTCTATAGTTTAAGAGTTTTTCTCGTTCAGACAACTTGGTAGTGGTAGGGACACGATTCACGAGATTTCTCGACGGTGGTTTCCTTCAATTCAAGACCGTATTTGTACCACTTCCTCGACGATACCTACTCCCACACCGGTTACAAAGGAGAAAGCAAAACGACTCCTCTCGTTAAAAAGGGGATGATTATCCTAAGAAAGTCAAGTCAAGTCAAGTCAACGAGTCAACACAAACTGAGAAACGTTGGGGTACGTAGCGTCGTGTGGTCCGGAGGGACAGGTAGTGGTTGAAGGCCTCAAATGAGTTTGAGTACAGGTAGCTCAGTCACTACGGTAGGTCGGTAGAGTAGGAGATAGCAGGGAAAGAGGAGGACGGGGGTTAGGGAGGATCGTAATCCCAGAAAAGGTTACTCAGTTGAGGAGCGTACTCCACCGGTTTCATGACTTCAAAGTCGAAGTCATAGTCGAGGAGGTTACTTGTGGGTCCTAACTAGAGGAAATCCTAACTGTCCAACCTAGAGGAGCGTCAGGTTCCCTGAGAGTTCTCAGAAGGGGTTGTGGTGTCAAGTTTTCGTAGTTAAGAAACCGCGAGTCGGAAGAAGTGTCAGGTTGAGAGTGTAGGTATGTACTGGTGTCCTTTTTGGTATCGGAACTGATCTGCCTGGAATCAGCCGTTCATTACAGAGACGAAAACTTATACGATAGATCCAACCAGTATTGAAAGGAAGGTTCCTCATTCACAGAAAAGTAAAGTACCGACGTCAGTGGTAGATGTCACTAAAACCTCAGGGGGGTTTTATTTCAGAAAGTGACAAAGGTGACAAAGGGGTAGATAGAGGGTACTTCACTACCCTGGTCTACGGTACTAGAAGGAAGAGACTTACAACCCGAAATCCGGTTGAAAAAGTGAGAGGAGAAAGTGAAAGTAGTTCTTCGAAAAATCAAGGAGAAGTGAAAGACAGCATTCCCACCACAGTAGACGTATAGACTCCAATAACTATAAAGAGGACCGTTAGAACTAAGGTCGAACACAAAGAAGGTCGGGTCTCAAAGAGTACTACATGAGACGTATATTCAATTTATTCGTCCCACTGTTATATGTCGGAACTGCATGATGAAAAGGATAAACCTTGGTCAGACAACAAGGTACAGGTCAAGATTGATAACGAAGGACTGGACGTATATCCAAAGAGTTCTCCGTCCAGTCCACCAGACTATAAGGGTAGAGAAAGTCTTAAAAGGTGTCAAATAACACTAGGTGTATCAGTTTCCGAAACCGTATCAGTTCTTTCGTCTTCATCTACAAAAAGATCTTGAGAGAACGAAAAGGTACTAGGTCGCCTACAACCGTTATACTAGAGACCAAGGAAACGGAAAAGATTTTGGTCGAACTTGTAAACCTTCAAGTGCCAAGTACATAACGACTTCGGACCGAACCTCTTAAAACTCGTAATGAAATGATCGTACACTCTACTCACGTTGACACGCCATCAAACTCGTAAGAAACCGTAACGGAAAGAAACCCTAACCTTACTTTTGACTGGAAAAGGTCAGGACACCGGTGACGACTCAAAAGGTCTAAACGACCGTATAACTCATGTCGTGAAAGTGTCGTAGTAGAAAATCCTAAACTTTATCGAGTTGACCTTAAGGTAGTGGAGGTGATCGAAACAAGCATCACTACGAAAGATTCCGAGCGAACTGAAGTGTAAGGTCCTACAGACCGAGATCCACTCACTAGTGTGGTAACACTAATAGAACCAGCACTTCGAGAAAAAACATGTCAAGAAGACCCATAAGAACGGTGGAGAAGAATTATAGAAGACGAAGACAATCCAGGTATGGTAAAGACAGGAAATAACTCGGGTAGAAAAGTACTTTACAAGGGAACCATAGAGATTAAAAGAACTTCTCTAGAGATCAGAAAGGGTAAGACAACAAAAGGAGATGAAGAAACGCGACTAGCGACTCCTTCCGAAAGAATAGAGAGGAACGATAAGAAACCTTGAGACGTAAGTCTACGAATATAGAAAGGAAAAGAAGAAACGAAAAACGAAGAGAAGAAAAGTGTCGATAAACATTCCGGAGGGGTCTGTCGGTAAAACGAAAAAACGTAAAGGAAAAGAACCCCTACTAGAACTAAGGACAGAGGAGATACTACAGTGCTTGGAGACAGGTATCAAGTAGTCCGTGAGATAGATAGTCTAGATTAGGGAATTTAGATAAAGAGTGAAGGTGACATATTAGCATTCCCTAAATTAAATCCAGTATGGACTTACCAGATCACCAAAAGAGATGAAAGAAGTTGAATTCAGACTTAAACCGTTATTCCTCAAGTACTAGATTCGGTGTCAGTCGAGGACCAGAACAAAAACGACTGACATATCTCGAAGAGGTAGAAACTGACGTTTATTATAGTTAAACTAAAGCCACAACTGGTAGACCACTACAGGTACACATCTCAGAGGAGAACACAACAACCTTTTCCCACAAACGATATTGGTCACGCAAGAGAACCGTTTTGAGATAATCGGAAAGGGGACGAAGAAGGCATGAGGTTCCGGTTTAAACGAACAATGAGGTGCACAAAGAACTGAAGGATGAAAACGTAAGGTCAGGGGATATTACTTTTCCTGTAGAAAAAACCCATAATCAAGATTTTCCAGAACATCCAGAAGTATCTTAGCAAAATGAAGTCGAAGAAGTCGTAATGACCAACCCCGTATCTGAACCTAACGACACTATAATTTACCAAACGGAACCTCTGGTTGTCTCTAGTAAGACAACAAAAACTCTAACGTAGGTTCATGACGTAAAACCTGAGAAAACAACTGGTACTACTGATGAGGTAAAGAGGATTCCCTAAGGACGGGCGTCATCATCTATATTACCAGTAAACTCAATTTAAGTAGGTAAGATTAGGTAGACTCAAGCGACTAAGGATCTTACAGCTACAAGTGAGAACGGTAGAGGACAAACTGGTGAAGGTTGAACGAAACTAAGTACCTGGATTGTAAGGTCCAAGGATACGCTATAACGAGAAATATCGTAGTCTGGAACGAAGATAGTGATCAGTGTAGGTGTTAACCCATAACAAAAACGAAACCGAGGTAGGGAAGTAAGAAAGACCTCAATAAAGAGGTGACTAGAGGTCATCGTATAACCCGTGGATGACTGGTCCCCTCAAGGAGAAAGTCATAGGATAGTAAAACGGAAAAGTATGACAAGTACCCCAAGAGTTCCGTTCTTATGACTTCTCCAAACGGTAAGGGAAGAGGTCACCTGGTGTAAGACAGTCTGCAGAGGTGGTACTGGGTGGGCAGAACCCAACGGGGTGTACCGTACCGAATCAAAGTAACTCAATCTGGTCCGACACCAGGCACACTAATCTAACTGATCAAAAGACACTAATACCAAAGTCACACAGACGGGAGACTACGGGAGAACGTTGTGGATGGCAGAATGAACCCAAAGAGAATGAAACCTGCCCCCCATAGAGAAGTACCGACGAGGTCGTTTCACGTCGGCGACGAGGAATGGAACCTGTTCCCCATAGAGGAGTGCCGGCGGGGAGGACTGGAACTTGCACCTCATCAAGGAGAGCTGGGAGGACGCCGACGTGTCGACGGTGAGGTACCAAAGAAATTACCACTAGTTATCGTTCAGTCAGAGGACCTACCTATAATTGATTTAAATTAAGCCAAAAATTGGAATTGTTAAAGAAGTCGAACACGGAGGGTGTCTCGTGTTTGACGAAATTGTTTTGTCCAGTCCTAACCTTTTCAAACCTTTATTCTTCTGTAAACCCCCAATATTTCAGGTCACCAATGATTTATCGTGAAGTATTATTTTCCTCTTTTCATCATGTTACATTAATGAAATTTATATAAGTTAAAATTTAGAACCAGATTTAAAAGTAGGAGGATAAAGAAATTACTATCTACCATAGACATCAGGTATGGAACAAAAAACAACAACAAACAAATCGAAAAAACCGTTTTATTGTTAATCCAACGGGAAACACAGAAGGGAAAACTCAACGGATAACTAAGAATCAGATAAGACTAGACGTCTTCGGACACGGTGTCTAAGTGATACTGTGAACACAATAACAGAGTTCCTAGAGTTCTGTGAATTGTTCACGGATCCGTACACAATCCTGAAGTTCTATTTACCCCATTAAAGAAGACACAAACAGACATCACAAGTAAAATAAAATGAAAAAATAACTCCTTATCAACTATATTATAATGTAATCAAAGGCCACATGTCGTCACTAATTTGTCCCTAGGTGGGTCACAGAGGACGTAGAAGACGGAACGTCTACCTAAGAAATGGTGGCTCGGTGACCCCTTCGACCTCGAGGTCCCTCGGGGACGAATTTATGAATCTCCCCAAAGAGAAAAGGTCCAATCTGGAGTCGATTATATTCCTGTTTAAGAGTCTTCATCTTAACGACCCAGTTTCAGACATCCTGTAAATTTGATTTTAAATTTCTATAAAGAAGGACGACAAGAATAGAGGCCATTCAGGAAAGAAGGAGAACATCTAGAGACACTTGTCAGTCCCGGGAGGAGGAAGGTGGTGGGGCAGACAAATGTACTGAGTCGGAAACCCGTGACCCGATCGGGAGACTAGTGTAAGGTGAGAATTTTTTACTATTTGTTTTGTTTCTCCATTCTCCCTTTCGGTGATGAAGGACCACTATTAACTATACGCACGAAAGTCTTGTACGGGTCCGTTCACCTTTCTTTATCGTTAATAGACCCACCAAGTTCGTTTGTAACTGAGGGGAAACAGACAATACTCACTCACCACTTCCCTCCCTCTTAACCTTAATTAATAATTGTAGAAGGTTTAACAGTCTTAATCCGTCTCAATAACTTAAGTTGTGAAGTAAAAGATGGTCCACAGACCCCCAACCGGTAAAGTTACCGGTCCAAAAATTAAAACCATCCTCAGTCAGTCCATCGTTTCACCGGAAACAGTAAACACCCTGACTTGGGGAGCCGGGAACTGGCATGAGTCTATCATCCTTCCGAGGTCCGTGGTGGAGGGACCCGTCGCCGGTATCGAACGACATTTAGTGAGGGAGGTGGAAAGGTAACGTAGTCCAAGTCGAGAGTAATCTTTGTTCCACTAGTAGGTTTGAACCCATTTCCAGACCGAAGGACAACAGGAAATGGTTTAATTTCGACAAAAAAATGTCCGATGACTAAATAAAGATCGAAAGGGACTTGCACACCGGGAATTTCTGACGAATAAATCGTTATATCGTGTCAGTACTTTTATTAAGAATATCGTTCGGTAAGAACCTTATATTTCCATCTCTCCGTCTTTGGTACCCCTTTCAGTACTAAGTTCTCGGTTCTCAAGACTGAAACTCAGAAACGAAACGGTGATTGATCGGTTTATTGGGTTTAGTCGGTAAATTGGTACCATTCCGATACCAAAAAGGTCACCAGTACATATCTACACTCTCAACCTGACACTTCTTTCGACTCGTGGCTTCTTAACTACGAAAACTTGACACCACAACCTCTCTGAGAACTCTCAGGGAACCGGACGTTCCTCTAGGTTGGTCAGGTAAGACTTCCTCTAGTCGGGACCCTAAAGAAACCTCCCTTACTACGACTCCGACTTTGAGGTCATGAAACCGGTGGAGTACGTTTCTCAACTGAGTAACCTTTTCTGAGACGACGACCCTCCCTAACCCCCGTCCTCCTCTTCCCCTGCTGTCTCCTATTTTACCCACCTACCGTAGTGACTGAGCTACCTACTCTCAGACTCACTTGAGGTCCTCAACCACTACCTGTCCATCCGGACCGTACGACGCTAAGTACCCCAGTGTTTCTCAACCTGTGCTGACTCGCTGACTCGACTTGACTTGAAAATAATTTTAATTCACGAGTCTTCCATTTCTTCAATTCTACTCCCGAAGGGACTACCAACCAAGTCACTATCTCTTAGGAAGACGGTTACGGTCTCTGGACTCAAACTAGGGACCAGACCCTTCTAGGGTGTACGACACCTCGTTGATTCAGGTACGTGGTGGCGATACCTCGGACACGAGATCTCGGACCGTCGACGTTGACGACTCGGGAGGGTGGATCGGGTACGAAGTGTTCTCTTCGGCGACGTTCGGACGTGCGACGTTGATCTCTCGTCGGGGATGAGCGGGGTTGATCTCTTGCGGACGTGTCGTTACTTCTGGGTTGTGTCGGTTTTAGTCATTTACTTTAATATTTTTTTCTTCAATTCGACTTTCTCATTATATGTCCATGTACTGTCACAATCGCAACTATAAAAGTTAGAATATAAAGGTCATGAGAATACCTAACCATGAGAGACCGATGAAAGTAGTCGGGTAACAATTTTCGTTGTCTAATTTGTATACAATCCTATTGACCAATCCTCGGTAGTAAGTGTAAACATGTACACAACGTCACCCCCCGTCCTAGACTTTCGGTATTCGTTTCACTGAGAGACAAACTATTACACTAAAGTTTTTACTATGCGACTGACAGATCTCCCCGAACCTAATCTTATACGGGGTAAAGGGGACGGAGGAAGGAGTCGACCAGGAAGGTCTACCACAAACCTGTAGGGTCCAGTCAAAGGTCGTAGAAGGGAGGACATATCACCACCCCAGTTTCATGGGAGTCGGTCGGTCTGGGAGAGAGTCCAGTCGACCCCTGTCCCTTGTACTATTTTCACTTGTTGGAATGTCTTGTTCAGGTCTTTCACCATAGTTGGGTTCTTGTTACACCTACAGTAAACACGACATATACACCATGGTGTCCTAGTTTTCGTAAAAATGACAGTGACTTTGAAACAAAAGGGTCCGGTCTTTTTGATTAATTCTCTCTTGTTCATCTTTGCTTAAAAGGTCGAAAGTCAAGACAAGAACATTTGGGACCCGATATTGTGAGACGAAGGTGAAGGATGGAGGGAAGTCACGGGATCTGTCGGTCGTCTGTAGGGACAAAGGACGAACTATTAGTCGGTTCACGGTGTCTACAGGAAGTCTGTAATAAAAGTAGGAATTAGGTCATCCCAAAAAGACTCACAACTATCTTAACGTAGTACGTGAATCTCTGGTACTTTTATCGGACCTTTAGTCTTTGGCTTGTCCCCAATTACCTAACTAATTAATTCACTCATAAACAACTCACGGAAGGTATACAGTTTATATCGAGACCAGTCACACGACTTTTATGTCGTTACTTGTTCTCTCAGCAAGGTTACGAGGTCCTAGAATATAATACCAGTCCCCGCCCCCACCCCTTTATCTCTTTGTGTATATGTTTGTCTATACATTGTACTTAAGTCCATAACTATTCAATAATGGACGGACGATTCAGTGAAGAAACAAGTTGAGAAACACTGGGATACTTGACATCGGGTGCTCCGAGGAGACAGGTCACCTAAGAGGTCCGTTCTTATGACCTCACCCAACGGTACGGGAAGAGGTCCCGTACTCAGGAAAGTTGAGTCCTTAGTTTGGACGTAGAGAATACAGAGGACGTAACCGTCCGTTCAAGAAATGGTGATCTCGGTGGACTCTTCGGAACCTATTCATTAATTTTATTATTATTTTCGAAAAAGACGGTACACTCCTATCTTCGACTCCTGTCCCAGTCCAAAGTAGTTAGATTCTTTTTTCTATATTTACTTCGTCCCTCGTAACCTCTCTCCTTCTTTCTTTTTCATTTAGACACATTAGGTAAAATTTATTTTACTACATGACAGTCACATATTTTGGATGTAGTTTGATTTTTTGAAGACACGTCACTTTCTGTACTAGCTGTTTTACTTTTCTGTTATATACCTTACCTTTTTTATAAACGTTTAGTATATGGACTATTTTTCAAATGTAGGTTTTGTATACTTCTTAAGTGTCTGGACCTATCGTTTTTATATGTCATTATTATTACTGTTAGGTCAATTTGTGCCTGTTTCTTTGCCTTATCCGTCAAAAGGTTTCTTCTATGTGTTTACCAGTTGTCCATGTCCATTTCCACAAGTCATAGTAAATAGTAAATAGGAGTCCCTTTACGTTTAATTTTTGTGTTACTCTATAGTGGAATACCGACAATCTTACCGACCATAGTTTCTCTTCTCTATTGTTTACGACCACTCTTACACCTCTTTTCCGTTAGGAACATGTGACTACCACTCCTACATTTAACCACGTCGGTGACACCTTTTGTCATATTCAAAGGAGTTTTTCAAGTTTTGTCTTGATGGTATACTAGGTCGGTAAAGTTAAGACCCATAAATAAACGTTCTTTACTTCAGTGGTTGAACTTCTCTATGCACGTAGGGTGTAAGTGACATCATAGTAAATATTATCGCTTCGGTGTCTTTGTTCGAATTACAAGTAACTGCCTACTTACCTGTTTCTTTTACACTCTATACATATATGTGCATATATGTTGTTGTACCTATCTGTACCTTCCGTAATACGACTCACTTTGTTCAGTCTGTCTCTTTCGACTTATGACATACTAAAGTGAATATACACCTTAGATTTTTAGGTGTGAGTATCTCTGCCTCTTGTGTAACCACCAACGGTCTCCGTTCCTACCTCTGTAACCCACTTCTGTCAGTTTTCTATGGTTAAGGGTCAATATTCTATTTATTCATGATCCTTACACTACATGTAGTACCACTGCTGTGAATTGTGACGACACCTCACATGAACTTGCAACGATTCTCTCATCTAGGATTTTCAAGGGTAGTGTTCCTTTTTTAGAAAAAGGACAACCAAAGACATACACTACTTCCGATAACTGATTTGAACAACGCCGTTAGTAAAGTGTCAGATAAAAGTGTATACATTCAGTCCAGAAGGGTGCACCGTGACCACCATTTCTTGGACGGACGGTTACGTCCATCTGTATTCTCTACACCCAAGCTAGGGACCTAACCCTTCTAAGGGACCTCCTCCCGTGTCGTTGGATGAGGTCATAAGAACGGACCTCTTAGGGTACCTGTACCCACGGACCGCTCGATATCACGTATCCCAGTGTTTCTTAACCTGTGTTTACTTCACTGAAACGTACGTGCATATACAATCAGTTCAGTAACACAACATATGGAATTGGAATATCTCACGACATACAGTCAATACCCTAAGGGACCACCGAGTCTACCATTTCTTATACGGACGTTATGTCCTCTGGGTCCAAGATAGGGACCCAGCCCTTCTAGGGGACCTCTTCTCTTACCGATGGGTGAGACCATAAAAACGAACCTCTTAAGGTACCTGTCTCCTCGGACCTTCAGACACCACTAGGTACCCCAGTTGTTTCTCAACTTGTACTGACTCGTTGATTGTGAAAGTGAAAAGTACAGACAAGATAAAGTTAAATTGACTTTTTTTTTTTTTCGTTTCTTTCTCCAATTTCTTACGGATAAAACCTACTTCAATAGTCCCATCCATAGAGACTAACTGTAAACTTACCTCTTGACCTACTCTACTTTCTCACTGAAAACTCTGACAAGACTCGTCCCGTGTGTCTCGGGCAATCCTACCGTCACTCGAATCACACAAACACCGGTCACACTGATTCGTCTTTCACACTCCTTTTCTCGTGTTCCTCTACCCACACTTGAGATGTTGGTTCATCAGTGTCTTTACAAGAGTTACATAAATTAGAGATCCTTGGTGTCTAAGGAACATGAATTATTCCAAAAACCAGTGTTCATTATAATTATCACGGGTTGAAACTCGACCCGATTGATTCTTTCTCTTTATTATTCATATGTTCTCACAGAAGGTCTTTCGTTCTAGTCCTTTCCTAGACCCGAAGACCTTTCTTACTTTTAGTCCTGGACCCTTATTATTTTGTGGTAGTAGTGGATGTTTTGTTCTGTGGGACAATAAGTGGAAATAAAGAGAGAAGTACGGCCGGAAGTGAGAGACAAATCGGGTCGAATAGACGACGAAGAGGTGGACCTGTAGGGTGTCGGGGATGGAAGTAAGTAAGTTGGGGTGTCGGTCGACAGGGTACAGGTCGTGCCAAGGACAAGGTGTGGTCGTGACTGTATCCTGAGTCGTGGCAGGTCCTTATCGCCGGATGAAAGGCTTTTGTACTCTCTGAGTGGAGTAGAGTATGTTTCCGGTCTCGTCCCTCAATGGGATGTGCAAGGGGTGGTCCAAAAAGTTTAGGGGAGGGACGAGGGTTTCGAAGAGGTGTCGGGTGATCAGTTCCCAAGAAGAGAACACAGAATGGTGTTTGTGTAGCAGGTTAAAGGAGGTCTCGGAGGGGAAACAATGGGTTGAGGTCGGGGTTATCTGATGGGTAGAGAGTCGGGAAAGAGTCGTCTCCGTAACTGAAAGAGGGTCAAAGGTGTTGACTTACTTAAAAGTATGGTCCATAGGGTCTCTAAGAGACTCTCGGAATTAACAAACTGATCAAGGTCGGTGACGAGAGACTTAGGGCTAAAGTTTGAAGACATTCTATTATAGACTAGACGGACGGAGTACCGCATACCAGTGTAGAGACCGGGTCAGTCACCGACGGTCTCTTCTATGGAAACACCTACCCCCTTAAACTGTCCTGTTAAGGATCTCTTCCGGTGCGAGGAATCCTCTACCTGTCTATACGGTTTTCACGGGCAATATAAGGAGTACACATTTTATCTTAGCTATTATGTAAGGAAAGCCCCACCGACCCGATCAATCTGTTTAATGGACACTTTCCCCGTAGAGTACCATAGAACACGAGTCATTTACACTGTAAGGAAGAAAAGAATTCTTTGTTTGGTTGTTTGACGTTTTTTTGGAGTAAAAACTAAAAGGTTTTATTAGGGTCGAAGAGAAATGAAGGGTCAAGACCTAACAATCTATATTTAACAAGTGGACTTTTTATATCAGGGACATCCATATGAATGGTACATATTTTTGAACGATTCGTCCTTATAAATCCAGAACAGGGTAGGGAGTACGGAAGGAGGGAGGACCGTCCAGTCAAAACCACAATAGACTACCCTATCAGGGGAGGATGGAGACGGGGATGAGGTCTCAGGACTTGATACCTAACCTCCGTTCGACAACCTTTCTTGTTTCTTCGTTCCTACTCTTGATCGAAACTTTTCCCTCTCTACTCTCATTCGATTATCCTTCTCTCCGAAAGACCGTCTAAAAACTCTACCATCCCCTACGTCTCTTGACCCCTTTCTCGTAACCTCTGTCCAGTTGTATCCGAGTCTAGGAGAAATTACTATAGACTCTTACGTTCGTTCTAAGACTAATGAGTCTAAGATTAATGAAAGTTCGCGATCTGAGTCAGCCGTTAAGGGACTACTCTGTCTCGGTCCACCCACGGACCTAAAATAAAATGGATGTATATCTATTTTATTTGGAAAAGAAGTCCTTTAATGGTATAAACTCCCTACGTTCCGAATTTATGAATTTGATTCTTCCGTACTTTACTAATCTTGTATCTGTCATATGTCTTTACATGTCTTGGCTCCTATTTATGCTGAATTCGAAATACATACCATTACCTCCGTTAATTCTAAGTGTTTTAGAGGTCGGATGACGACAAAGGACCCGTACTTCCTATAAATGTTTTTAATTCTTTTGAGGAAACTGTAAATCCGTATATTAGGTAAGACACATTTTTTGTGTAAAGGAGTTCTCTCAAAGATTCATTATTAAAACGAAAAGGTGACACGTTTGTCCTCAGAAATAACTACCTCACAAGTCACATTCTCTCGGAAGGTGTAGTCGCTACGTGGGAAAGTGCTTGGTAGAAACTACTTTTTAATTTGTCCCTGATTTCTGAAGGACATAGTATCGATTAGTCGTCTGTCCTCGTGTAAGTCCTTTGCACTTAGTTTAACTTTTACACATGGATTTGAGGATATTTATTCTATTACGTGAAAAGTTTTAAAACTTATATTTCCATCACATATGATACCTTGTGATACATCTTTTCTTAATCCATCCAGATCTATATAACAGTCCGAGTGTATGAACAATAAATCGTAAAAAAAAAAAAAATTCTTTCGTAAAATGTCTCAGTGGGTGTATTTTCGGATCTCTCCGGTTCGTCCACAGTTTTCAGAATTCCCGGTCCGTCCACATACTGTCATCCATGATTCGACAAATACCACATCTTTTTATGTTGAACACGTTGATACTTTGTAAAATTTAGTAATACACTCAATTTTTTCTGTGAGTCGACCCTCATAGGTCGAAGGAATTGACACAAACATTCGTTTGAATTTTTTTAGAGACACGCACATATAAAGAAATGTATACATATGTACAAACGTTTATGTCTTATTTTATGGACGTTTCACTGTATATGTTTAAAAATAACCACGAATAGAAACTCTTTAGTTTGAACCTCTTCTTAACCACTCTCTTATACAATTTCCTATTAAATATACAAAAAGAGACTAAAGACATAACAAACTGAAAATGTTACCCCTACGCCAGTACATAATTACTCATTAATACGAAATATTCCGTATTCCGAAGGGAGCACCGAGTCTACCATTTCCCAGACGGATGTTAAGCCCTCTGGAGCCAAGTTAGGGACCCAACCCTTCTAGAGGATCTCTTCCTTTACCGTTGGGTGAGGTCATAAGAACGGACCTTTTAGGGTACCTACCTCCTCGGGCCATCCGATGTCAGGTACCCCAGTGTCTCTCAACCTGTACTGACTCGCTGAAGTGAAAGCGAAAGAAAAGTACGAAATATTTTTAATTTTTCATTTAGAATTTCTAATCTTTTTTAAACCTTTTCTTACTTTACTATTGTCTGAGTGGACATTAGAGTATTTGAGTCTACATTGATAACTAGTGACAGAATCAGATGAACCTGACGACAGTGTTTCATCGGGTCTTGAACAACGACTTGGGTCAAGTAAACGGGTTGTGTCGGTGTGTGACTCTGCGACTCGAAATGTCGAGTCCTTCTCAAACAAGTGTTCCGTCGGTTTACTCCTCTGTCCTCTTGTTCATAGTCTAGACAGAGGGGTTTCCACTCCCCTAAGTCTATAAAATCCCTATTCGTCCACCGGAATCCGACCCTTTCCACTAGTCTCCGTCCTTTTTCTACTCCCTTAACCGTAAGACGCGTCCGCGTAGACCCAGTGTACGAAGACGTATAAGTTTACCTCCGAATTACACTAGACTCTCACCTCAAAAAACCAGGAGACTGTAGTTTTCCGGTAAGTGACCTGTAGACGTGACCGGGTCTAAACGTCACCCACTAGGGTTGGTCAGGAATCGACCGGGCGTAACCCGTCCTCGTCTGAGGTTCAAGGACATTTTGGTTACCCGACGTACTTCGACGCTTTCATACACGAATTTCTCTCCCTTTCTTTCTTTCTTTCTTTCTTTTTATTTTACTGGAATTAATAACTTGCATCAAATATTCGTTTCCCTAAAATTGTTCGACGATGGCATAAACAATAAGACACTCTGTTCGAGTTCTTAAAGACAATAGTCGAAGAGAATTGAGGCACCCCGTACCAAAGTCTGACCCACCGAAGTTGTTATTTGTAAATAAAATGCATCAGGACCTCCGGGCCTTCAGGTTCGAGTCCCACGGTCCTACCAGGTCAAGACCACTCCGTCGAGAAGTACCGAACAGTAACCGGTGGAAGATGACATAGGACCGTACTATCTCTCTCGAGAGTATACAGAAGTAGAAGAGTATCCCCGTGATTAGAGTAGTGTTCTCAAGGATGGGTGGGGACGAGGGGGGATGGGTGACACGCGAGAAGACTTGAATTAAAGGAGGTTTTCCAGTAGAGGTTTGTAGGAGTGTGACCCCAAATCCTGAAACTGTACTCAACCCTACCTCCGTCCCACTCTCTTCACACCCAGATTTGTAAGTCAGGTATTATCAGTATAAAACCGTATAAAGGAAACAGAAAAAAAGAATTGTATAAAATTTATCAGTCCCAACATAATATATATGTATCAAATAATATGTATCGAAACGTATGACAGTGTGTAAAAAAGGAGTAGTAGAAAACCTCACTTAATAATAGAATTCTATCTAAGTACATCCACCTTAATTACCTAACTTGGTGTACCTGAAAATTTATAAAAATACGTATAATGATTAAACGAAAGGTCCTTCCAACCTAGTCAATGTCAAGACAATTGTCATATACTTTCGTAGACAAAATAACATGAGAACGGTTATGACTCTTAATAGTTGAACCTTTAGTAAAAATTTTTACGGTAGAATAACAATGAAGATTTGGAGAATAACTTCGTATTTCTATGTGTGTCCTTTAAAAGACTAATAGAGATTCGTTTGTGTGGACTCAGTCGTAAGTGTTCTTTCTTTTGTTTAAGAGGTAGGAGTCCTAGGGGGAGTAGGAGGAGGGTCAGTAACAATGGTGTTTTCATTGGTGGGAAGACTAAAGATTCCCGTTATCTGATCAGGTCAAAATAAAAGAGTAAAACCACATCACAAGGTAAAATATTTACGTCGTATAGTGTTACATGAACAAGTAATACGATAATTACCTGTAAACTTATCAAAAGTCGACACCAAAATTCGTATTAGTATGTAAAGAAAACCACTATTACTCATACGTAAAAATAACCGTTCGTGCAATGTTCACCTTAACGACCTGGTATCACATGCGGACATAAGTCGAAGTCATGACGGTCTGTCATTAAAGATTTTACTATAGTTAAATCTAAAGATGTTCCTCACAGATTCTCAAAGAAAGGTGTTAAACCCAATTGTGAACTATTACAGTCAGAAAAGGTAAAATTGTTCAACCGGTTCGACACATAATTACATAGTAACAATAGAGATAAACGTAAAGAACCACTGACTACTCCAACTTGTCGAAAAATTTACAAATGACCGGTAAACCTCTATGACAGAGAACATTCATCTGACTCATAAAACGAGTAAAAGTCTAACAGAAAGAGAGTAACTTAACATATTCTTTAAAAATATAAGACCTAAACTCAGGAAACAGTCTACAGTTTATAGAAGAGAATGAGAAACCCACCAGTAGAATGACAAATCACCACAAAACTACTTGTTTTATGTGTAAAATTGTTTGAGGTCAAATAGGTAATAAAGGGACATATCAATTACGAACAAAACAGGAAATTTCTTTTAAACAGATGTGGTTCCAGGACTTGTATTAAAGGAGAACAATTTAAGTGTAAAAAACTACGAGTCACTCTAACTAAAAAGAAGATAAATTCCGTTTCAAGAAAACCACGAACCTTAGATTAACAGTCGGAAATTTAAAAGTCAAGTCAAGTCAAGTAAAGTCAGCGAGTCATCACAGGCTGAGAAACGTTGGGGTACTTGGGGTCGTGCGGTCCGGAGGGACAGGTAGTGGTTGAGGACCTCAAGTGGGTTTAAGTACAGGTAACTCAGTTACTACGGTAGGTTGGTAGAGTAGGAGACAGCAGGGGAAGAGGAGGACGGGAGTTAGAAAGGGTCGTAGTCCCAGAAAAGTTTACTCAGTTGAGAAGCGTAGTCCACCGGTTTCGTAACCTTAAAGTCGAAGTTGTAGTCAGGAAGGTTACTTGTGGCTCCTGACTAGAGGAAATCCTACCTGACCAACCAAGAGGAAAGTCAGGTTCCCTGAGAGTTCTCAGAAGAGGTTGTGGTGCCAAGTTTTCGTAGTTAAAAAGTCGCGAGTCGAAAGAAAGATCAGGTTGAGAGTGTAGGAATGTACTGATGACCTTTTTGGTGTCGGAACTGATCTGCCTGGAAACAACCGTTTCATTACAAAGACGAAAAATTATAGGACAGATCTTGAAAGGAAGGTTCCTCATTCGTAGAAAATTAAAGTACCGACGTCAGTGGTAAACGTCACAAAAACCTCGGGGGGTTTTATTTCAGACAGTGACAAAGGTAACAAAGGGGTAGATAAAGGGTACTTCTCTACCCTGGTCTGTGGTACTAGAAGCAAAAGACTTAGAACTCAAAATTCGGTTGAAAAAGTGAGAGGAGAAAGTGAAAGTAGTTCTCCTACAAATCAAGAAGAAGTGAAAGACGGTATTACCACCACAGTAAACATATAGACTCCAATAACTATAAAGAGAGTGGTTAGAACTAAAGTCGAACACGAAGTAGGTAGGGTCGTAAAGAGTACTACATGAGACGTATATTCAATTTATTCGTCCCCCTGTTATATGTCGGAACTGCATGAGGAAAAGGATAAACCTTGGTCAGACAAGGTACAGGTCAAGATTGACAACGAAGGAGTGGACATATGTCCAAAGAGTTCTCCGTCCAGTCCACCAGACCATAGGGGTAGAGAAAGTCTTAAAAGGTGTCAAAGAACACTAGGTGTGTCAGTTTCCGAAACTGTATCAGTTATTTCATCTTTATATACAAAAAAAGACCTTGAGAGAACGAAAGAACTACTAGGTCTCCTACAACCGTTAAACTAGAGAGCAAGGAGACGGAAAAGATTTTGGTCGAACTTGTAGTCCTTCAAGTACCAAGTGCATGACGACTTCGGACCGAACCTCTTAAAATTCGTAATGAAATGATCACATACTCTACTTACGTTAACACGTCATCAAACTCGTAAAAAACCGTAACGGAAAGAATCCCTAACTTTACTTTTGACTGGAAAAGGTGAAGACACCGGTGACGACTCAAAAGGTTTAAACGACTGTATAACTTACATCGTGAAAGTGTCGTAGTAGAAAATCCCAAAGTTTATCTGGGAAATTTAAAATGCACAACGTAAAAACCAAGATCTATAAATTTTTTATTGAAACAATCGGAACACTAAATAAAAATTATCTAAAATTCTATAGTCTTAGTATAAAATAAAACATTAAAAAAAGGGTACATTCAAGTTTTCCAGAAAAGAATAAGATAACCCTTTTTATATAGAAGATTAAAAATACCACGAAACGACAATAAAACAAAATAAATGTAAATCGGGAAACTAAGTGTGTCCTAAATAAACCTATTATAACACTCCATGTTCAGATTTAACTAAATAAAGAGGGATTATGGTTCAGTTAGAAGAAAAATAATTAACTCACTAAGAAGAGATTCACTAACATTACGAAGGAAATATTACTCAACTCAATCAAATGTATGAATCTAAATGAAAACTGATGTGATCAGACAAAACCTCTTCCGCTACCGTGGGGTGAGGTCATAAGAACGGACCTTTTAGGGTACCTGCCTCCTCGGACCACCCGACGTCAGGTACCCCAGCGATTCTCAGTCTGTGCTGACTCGCTGAAGTGAAAGTGAAAAGTGAAAGTACGTAACCTCTTCCTTTACCGTTGGGTGAGGTCATAAGAACGGACCTCTTGGGGTCCCTGCCCTCTCAGACCACCTGACGTCAGGTATCCCAGCGTTTTTCAACCTGTACTGACTCACTGAAGTGAAAGTAAAAAGTGAAAGTACGTGACCTCTTCCTTTACCATTGGGTGAGGTCACAAGAACGGACCTCTTAGGGTCCCTACTCGCTCGGACCACCCGACGGCAGATATCCCAGCGTGTCTCAGCCTGTGCTGACTTCGCTGAATCGTCGTCGTCGTGTGATCAGACGAGAAGACCTATTTAAAATCCTACAAATAAATAAAAAACTCAAGGCTTTTTCAGGAAACTCTAAAATCTAATCTTATGAAATTTGATTCAATTGAACTCTTCTTGAGAAAAAAAAAGGGTCATCAGAAACGATGGCCTTAAATAAAAATATGAAATAATGAATAAGTTTTGAATGACATAGACTTCTATGTATATGTTTATATATCAATATATAATATAAATAGAGATATAGAATAGAATATCGATATAGATACATGTATCTGAAGTGTTATTACTTTTAAACCTAAAATAAACTAACTTCTAACCGAGGACTGGGTAGGACAACAGTCTACCCGTCGTATGAGTATCAAATATAATTCCTCCCCTAAGTCCTTGCCCTCAACCGGTGCAGTCTTTCTGGTTGGTATGTTAATCTTCCGACCCCGAAACACGGGACTTCGGGACTAAAGTTCGGGTAGAAACGAGGAATGACCCGTTCGAACCCGAACAAGTGACTACTATTTAGAGGAATGTACTTTTATCCTCATTACCGTCTTTACCGTCACAAGATCGTCCTTTGGTTACTGTAAATTTTGTCTATGTAAAATCCAATCATCTTCTTAAATTTAAAATTCTTAAATTTAAATTTAATCATCTTCTTAAATCATTTTAAATTATTTCCCTGGTAAATGTTTCGACACCTGTTCCACATTCCTTCGGTGCCCCTATCACATCACAGTGTTCTGATCTTTGTCACTCCAGTAAAGGTGGAGATCTGAACTGCTCTCCCTGTCAATCAACGGTATCGAGTCTTCAGTCAGTGTAGTTTTCTGTTTGGATTATCCTTATCGTGGAACCCACCGGGGACTACACTGACACATCCTCCCTTCGATCCCTCGCTCATTGGACCCGAGTGCGTGGAGGAGGGAGAGTGGAAGACGTCCCAGAAGGGTCAACTACTTGGGTGGGACTTAGGACTTCCGTTCTCTCGGGAAATTACTCCAGGTCACCAAGACCCTGCACCCGAATATAGTCTTAGTGGACGTCCATAACAACTTTACGTCTAAAGACTAAGTCACCACCCTTTTCCCCAACTTAAAGGGTAAAGATTGAGGAAGGGTCCACTACGACTAGGTTGACCAGAACCCTGGTACGCACCTCTTGGTGAATACATCGGGGCCCGTGTCTCCTTCCACCTCTTGTCACCCATCCCCGAGACTTTTCTGCTCGTCTCCCATAGACCGGGGCAGAGGAATTGACAATCTCCTAAGTTACCCACATGTAAAATCACGTACAGTGCCACGTCAAATAGTAGTTTACAGGGGAAAGGAACTCACGAGAAACTGAGTGAACTGAAAAACCGAAGGCGATTGACGAGACAAGTCTAGAGGTTCTGGACTTTCTCCCGAAGAGTCTTAGGACTGAGACTTGAACCAGAGTTGTAGACAAAAAAGACGTCGAAGAGAGTTCGAGGCTCAAAAGAGTACGGTCGGAGTTTGACACATCTAAGACTGGAATCCTGAACAAGAAAGGACTTTCTCGTAACGAAACTCGGACTCCACACCTGTGACAGAAACTAAGAATTCGTAAATTTTTTTTTAAAATAACCTCATATATCGTGAACTAAATGTTACAACACGATCAAAGTCCATATGAACCAGAAAGTAAAAAATAAATATAAAACAGGTTTAAATACTGGGTTTATGAAGTCTTTAAAAAGAAAACTTTTTTCATTAAGAGTCACACCTATAAAAGAAAAAATTTAGAGATTTACCAATTTGTTTACGGATGATATACTGATAAAACCTCTATATATTTTTTACAAAAACGTAGAATTACCTTTTATACATAACTGATGACGTATGGGAAAACTTAATAGTCTAATATCGGGACAAGTAAAAGAAACTCGACAAAACGTTGAGAAAGATTTAATATCCATTGACTATACATTTAAAGTAGAACAGTCTACCACTAAAATTAACTGAAGGAGGGGAGACACCTTTTTGTTCGAAACAGAGACGTCAATTCACTGTATTATTTACAAAAAAATAACACATTTAACCCAAAAGACAATGAATCTCGGTTCTGGGAGGACTGACTGTCTAGGGAATATTTACCCCCAGTCATTAGGACGGACGGACGGACGGGGTGTCTCAACGGGATAGTTTCGTGAAATTTTCCACAAACTTTCTGAAGTTACCACCAGGTCTCCGACTGAGACACGAGGGTTACGTCCCCCGGACCCAAACTAGGGACCTCTTCCGTTACCGTGGGGTGAGGTCATGAGAACGGACCTTTTAGGGTACCTGCCTCCTCGGACCATCGACGTCAGGCACCCCAGCGCTTCTCAGCCTGTGCTGACTCGCTGAAGTGAAAGTGAAAAGTGAAAGTACGTAACCTCTTCCTTTACCGTTGGGTGAGGTCGCAAGAACGGATCTCTTAGGGTCCCTGCCCCCTCGGACCACCCGACGGCAGATACCCCAGCGTGTCTCAGCCTGTGCTGACTTCGCTGAATCGTCGTCGTCATCGTCGTCGTCGTCCCTTGATCTAGGGTGTACATCTTGATTCTGGACTGTGACGGTTTATCTATATAAAAAAATTTTCTACAAATTCCTATGTACACCCTCCATACTACGTATCTAGGGATCCCCCGACTTCCGAAGTATCGGAGAAGAAACTCAGGTTTTTAACCTTTCCTTTAATAAAGTGTATATGAGGGAGATCCGAAATTGTATCGACGTCAAAAACGAAAACTATGACAATGACTCGGAGCAGTCGAACGGACTGTGTGTCACTCGGTTTGTGACTCTGTACCTCAAAAGGTCGGGTCTATTTCAAATAAGTGTTCCGTCGGTTTACTCCTCTGTCCTCTTGTTTGGAGTCTAGACGGAGGAGTTTCCACTCCTCCAACCCTTTAAACCCCCTATTCGTCCACTAGAAACGTTATTTACTCTTTCACCGATAACCTTAAATCCCTTTTACCAGTTCATCTTTCTAGTAATCACTTACGTTACAATTTTTATGTCACTCGTTATGATGTTCCAAATTACTAGCCGACAACACAATCACTCCCAGTTCGGTAGTCGACGACCTCAACAGGTGACTGTTACATGAGACTCCCCTTAAGTCCTACTTCTTTTTGTCGTTCGTTAAGATACGAAGTCTATATGATCGGGAATCCATCTACTCTACTTATAGATTCCTTTTAAAGTTCACTAAGATCTAACAACGTAGAAGAGTATGTATCTTTTCGTGATTTCAGTAAGGAGACTCTATACACAAGAAACACTAATCGTTACGAGAAGACTAGAAACTGATGTACAAAAAAGGGTTGTCTTTTCAAGTACATATATAAGACCGAGAAGAGAATGGAGAGTCTCGAGGAGTTTCCATAGACTCTCCGACAGAGAGTCCGATAACAGGAGACATTCCAGGGTCTATTTTGAATTGAGTGTTGAAAATGTAACATACTAAAAGTCAGTTGTGTAAAGTAATAGACATACAGTAAACTATAATGACCACATAACAAACAAAATTAGGACATCCAATAACTCAAAATCGAGTAACATCTTGACACGACTAAAGATCGTTTCACAGACATTCTCAGAAGACAGTAGAGATTTCCTACAATCAAACCCGTTTGAACATCGTGTATTTGTTCACTGAAAAAATGTTTATTTACGAGAAACTACTAATATCGACGACATCTCGGAGAGAAATGACTGCGAAAGAAGGTTTTTTTATAATGTCCATGAACTTTTAATTTCAGATTCAAAAAGAACAAATAGATTCGTACAAGATTTTTAACCCAAACTCAATCGGAAATAATTGTGAATCAGAAGTTCGATATTTTTAGAAAGTGGAGTGAGAAGATCGGTGAAAATAAATCATCTGTCCTCTGTAGATCCTCCTCCTCTGTAGAAGTAATTTTTCGTCAGAAGTTCCAAACTTTAGCACACTGGTTTCAGTCAATATTTTCAGTTTTCGCCGGACCAATGTCACTCGAGTAGAAACGATACCAAAAAAAAAAAAACCAAACAAATGAAACAAAAATAACAAGAATGGTACGGTTCCCCCAAAATTAAAGTAATTAGTATGTTTATTAAAAGATATTATAGGGTCCCTTTGGTGTCTTAAACCGTCAGAATTACCACCCAAGGGGAGTTTCTGAGTGCCCGACCACCGTAGTCGTGCCTCGCGGGCCCAAGCGTCACGTCGCACACCGAGCACAGATGGAACGTCCACCGAGAAGGAGGTGTAGTGTCGATCCCAGAGGTTCTACCACCCCAGTTCCTGGGAGGTCCAAGAATCCTTTTGAGGGAAGGAAACGAAGAGGACGAGTCACGAGAGGAATCAACCGTCCCACAGGAGGACGTGGAGGCAGAAGAAGTCGAGCCGGAATAACTTCACCGCTAAAGGAGGTTCCGATCGAATAGACGGTAAAAGACTTTTGTAAGACTCTTCAAGGTGAGGTTCGAGTATCAGGCTCCCGAGGATAAGTGTAACGATGTCGATCTCTGAGCTTAAACCAGAATTTAGTAAAATTTTTCGACAAAGTCTGAAGAATATAGAAGATAACCCTCTTCCGTTACCGTAGGGTGAGGTCATGAGAACGGACCTTTTAGGGTACCTACCTCCTCGGACCTTCCGTGTCAGGTACCCCAGCGACTCCCAGCGCGTGCTGACTTGCTGAAGTGAAATTGAAAAGTGAAAGGACGTAACCTCTTCCTTTACCGTTGGGTGAGGTCACAAGAACGGACCTCTTAGGGTCCCCGCCCCCCCTCGGACCACCCGACGACAGATACCCCAGTGTGTCTCAGCCTGTGCTGACTGCACTGAATCGTCGTATAGAAGATAAGGACTCGTGTTTGTTCGAGATCGGTTGGTTGTTCAGATACCTAAAAAACCCGTAATCCTAAAAAAAAATTCTAGATAAAAATTTTCCATTTATACATAAGTGAGAACAAGACTAAAAGTCTATTATATCCATATAAACGATAACTAGTCAAGTCATCGAGTCAGCACAGGCTGAGAAACGTTGGGATACTTAACGTCGTGCGGTCCGGAGGGACAGGTAGCGGTTGAGGGCCTCAAGTGGGTTTGAGTTCAGGTAGCTCAACCACTACGGTAGGTCGGTAGAGTAGGAGACAATAGAGGAAGAGGAGGACGGGGGTTAGGGAGGGTCGTAGTCTCAGAAAGGGTTACTCAGTCGAGAAGCGTACTCCACAACTATTCTCCCAGATTAAAGGAGAGGGAGAAGATAGCACATAAATTTTTGGTCGACGAATTTTGGTCAACAAGAGTTACGACCGAGGTCTAGTCTTAGGTATTACATTAGTTTTATATCACTGATATTTCAATAATTGTTACATAAAGAAAAAGAAGTATGATCCAAAAAATTTAGGTCGTATATAAAATAAGAATTTCGTAGATCTGAGTCTGGTGGACGTAAAATTCGTAAGTCATCGGGATACACAGATCACACTAATATAGTCTGTGGCTCTAGATCTGGATTCTGAAGTGTGTCAAAATTCCTTTACTTCTACATCCACTCGTCATTTTCGTACGTCTGTGAGTAGAGCAAGAGTTCCAACGCATCAGTCGTTTTATGTCTAGTACTGTCTTTCCAGTGAATCCGTTCCGCTTATACTACGTATTCAAGATTTGTGACCTCGGAATCAAAAGAGTTGACAGTTTACTCTTATTGTCATATACACGAACTGTATTATAGTACTTTATTAACAGATATTTATACCTGGGTCCCTTGACCCATCAAACAGGTGTCAATCTCGACATAAACTACAGATTTACTCTTAAAATATGGAATGTAAGTACTTTAGAACGAGTTCTGTTCTTTAATCGTAACATACAAACTTCTGTCTTTTCGTTACCTATACAGGTATATACAGGTGTTTGTTTTTTTTTCTGTCCTGGAAGTCACAAATACAATTCCTCCGACAGTAAAACACAATTTCTCTGGGTAAACTCTTCTTCGAAGATCGATCTCGTGAAATCAACGTACGAAACCGTTGTCATTCCCTCACCACGACACTGAGATTTTGTAAGACACTAAGACTTTTCGTCTTAGCCCCGAAAACAAGGACCTTTTCTACAATCTAACAAACAGGTAAATGTAGGTCATTCTGATAATAGGTGACTAACGTTACGTAATGTTGGGGGACCTCTATAAACCTGTAGTAAAGACAATGGAAGAACCGAGGACCGATGGTGAAAAAAAAAAAAAAACTGTGGAGTAGAAATGGGTCTTCTCGTTTAACAACGGTTACCTACATGTAATAAGACTAGTCAAGAATCCTTCCTCCGGAGACTTAAAGTCCCAGATAGAGAAGTCGTGTACCATTCTCGAAGAGTTCACAAAATCTATGAATAGGACACGGTACCCAAAATAAGAGGGGTAAAAAATACACCTTCTAACTCACTCCAAGTCTCCCCAATTCGAGTTCCGGTATATAAATCAACTACTACGTTAATCACAAATTCAGTCCCAAAGAATTGAAGTCGTTATAACAACAAAACCTGGTTTATTAACAAACAACACCCCCGACAAGACACGAGGGTGTTGAGGAATTGACGGTTCTCGTTGAGGGACACGGATGTCGTAGAAACGTTTGACACACCAAATACGATTCGCGGACGAAAGGAGAACCCTGAGATCTCAAAATCATGTACGGTGCGTCTCCCATGGATCCCTTGGGTTAGGATTATTTTAGGGAGACCTGCGAATCGGGGGAACCAACCGTCGTAAAGTGTGCACGACAACAGTATTGTGAAAAACGACCTCTTTAATTCGTACAGAACAGGACACACTGAAGTACCCCTATCCTGAGTCTTCGAGTCCGGATCGAAGGAGGTCTACGGTGGGGTGCACAGAAAAGACAAACGACCAAAACGAAACATAGGAAACCCACCTCGTGTAGTAGCGGGACTCATTCTGACACACGACTCAGGGCACGATCACTTAGGAGGTCGCATCTCCACTAGAATCCCCGTGGGACTGGGTCTTCTTGTCGATAATCGTCTTTATATTCTGAGAAATTCACTTTACAAATGTTTTTGAACTACGATCTACAGTAACGTTGAGAATTTAATAAGTCAATTAATGATAACTTATATTAAATAATGTATTTTTAATCACAAGATTTAACCTTCGTCCTTTTTCGGTAGTTTGTTTACCCTCTGGGAAAGGAAAAACATCCTCTGAGAGAATTCTTTTAGTGTTCTCTCGACCTTCGGCCCTGGTTGATCAACTATGATCAATCTTTTCGTCAAAAGAAGATTTGGCACTTCTCCGTAGGTCAGTGTCTAGTAGTGAACTTTTTAAGTTTAAAGAAAGTTTCTGAGTCTGGTTCGGGAAGAAATTGACCTCGTTGTCCGTGATGTCTTTATGGTATATGTTTACAATAGGTTTCGAACCTCCGTTAGGGTCCTCTTTTGAGAACCTACAGTAAAATCTCTTGTTTTTGCGTGAAATTCTTTCCCTTTGTTTTTACTTATTACTCATAAGTCCTTCGACTCCTATTGACAGGAATCCCTGTCAAGACGACTTAGTTTCCAAACGACTTAGAAACTAAAGATTATTTACCAAGAGGATCTAACGAATCTTCACTCAGAGAAGAACAGGTGAGATTCACAAAGTCTTCAACTTTGAGACACGGTTCGAGACCTTATACAGTCACGCAAAGAATTGGTTAATCTAGTAAGAGTCCCGGGGGTCCTGCATAGGTCCTCGGTTCACTAGACCCCAGTCGACACGATTACTTTCTAGGTACGAGGAGGGCACAGGGGAGCGGACACCGTCTCGGGTGGGACATGTCTTGAACCGTCGAAGTCCGTAACTCTCGTCACGAGACGACAGGTAGGTAGAGACCCTTACTGTTGAGGTCTTACAAAGGTCGAAAGTATACTGAGTGATCGAAAGTGATTTTTCACCCGTCTGTTGGCTGACATCAACGTTATGGACTCTCCCGTCTAGGTCAACGTTTACTTACCTTTACGTAATAACTATCGTAAACCACAAGTGTCGGACCGGACTCCTTCGTCCCCGGTCACCTCTATCTCCTTGGAAGAACCGGAAGTTCGACACATGTTGAACTTCATACGTATATTCCTTGAATAGGTCTTCACACTTGTCACATGACTTCCTAGTCAATAGACTATTAGGGTTGAAAGACCTTCGATCTTTATTTGTGTTTTCCAAAGACAAGTCAATTTTTTTTTTCCTACAGTGTTTCGGATATACGAAAGAAAGGAGCATCGTGACGACGAAAGTAGGAACAGATCTCATGTAAATAAGAATGAAATGGTTTTTTCTGAGACAGAAGTCGGAGGTGAGTTTGACGAGAGTCACCTGTAGTTACCGAAGGAACCCTTTTATTGCAAGAAAGAAAATTCTTACCCAAGAGATCCGTCGTCAAAAATTTACGACTGAAGGGAAAGGGAACTGAAAAATTTTCAACGTATTAAATAACTCCAATTTAAATGTATTGCATTTTAGTTAGTAAACTTTCACTCGTCAAATGACCGTAAATCGTATAAAGGTCACAACACGTTGGTGGTGTTGTGATAGATCAAGACTTTGACATATGTTCGGGGACACAAGGGTAGAAAACTTCATTTTCCGAAACATAAATCAAAGGGTCCGGAGGAGACTCTGAATTTTTCGACCGAGTTCTCAATTACTAATCTTTTACACTTGTACAACTTTGTTTCTCGACAACCCGGTCTTTTGACCATTGTTAAATCTGATTTTCAACCGGTGTATCGTCAGTGGATTGAGGGTCAAGGGACTTTCTATATCTATTGTTTTCGACTGTGTGTAAGGATTCAACAAAAAGTCTTTAGTCTAGAGATAGTATACTTTTGACGACTGACGTTCGTGTGTCTGGGGTCTGGTCAATTTTGGTTTTCTAACTACTACGGACTTTGAAGTTGACTTACGGTTGGTTAAGTACATAGAGTACCCGGAGAGGGAGTGTGACGGAAATTTTTGGGAAGGAACTTTCAGTAGTCCTTAGAGTCCAGAAACCTCTTACCCGACGGACAAGAGGGACGGACTACGACGTTATTCGAGACATAACAGGACCACCGAGTCTACCATTTCTTAGAAGGACGTTACGTCCTCTGGACTCAAACTAGGGACCCAGTCCAACGATACCTGTCTCCGCAGACCCCCCCGATGTCAGGTACCCCAACGTTTCTCAGTCTGTGTGGACTCACTGATTGTGTGAAAAAAAGGGAAGTGGTTTGGGTGACAGTTATCTAACCGAATCGACACACAGTACACTCACCTGGGTGCAGGTCCAAGTCATTGTCAAAATTTTGTAAAGGTAATGAGGTTTCATTTAGAAGTATAAGTAATCATTTAAGGATAAGAAGGGAAGGGGATCAGGGACTATTGGTGTTTATACGTAGGACAGAGATACTTAAGTAGATCGGACCTGTAAAGTATATTTGACTTAGTATGTTATATATCAGAAAATACTTACCTAAAAAAGTGAATTGTATTCTAAAGAAGTTCTAAGTAGGTACAACATCGTATAATAGTCATGTCGTAAGGTAAAATACCAATTCATTATAAGGTAGAATATCTATAAGGTTTTAAAAAAATAGGTAAGTAGTCAACTTCCTGTAAACCCCAAACAAAAAAAAAGGTGAAACCCCGAGACTACTTATCACGACGAAACTTTTAACCACACAAGAGAGTCAAAACGATGGGCTCAAAGAGTAACGATGCTACCTTTACTATTACCGGGGATGGGGTATGCCTACAATCCTAATTTACTCCTGTTTCGGAAATCTTACTACGGATCTTGTAATAGTTTTGGGTTATTTAGGAGCTGTAATAACAAAAAAAAATTATGCTTTAATGAGTTTTTAGTAGTTATCAGTCAAAAGTAGTCCCGTCTATTAAATATGTAGAGTTGTCACGAACTCCAGTTGTAACATAAGGAAATTATTAATTACATTCTTTATTACTGGGACTTAGTATTCACTTTTAAATTACCACTTTAATATCAGTAATAAAAAACCTATTTTACCGTCCCTACTGATACTATAATACAGCTACCTAAAGGTAGTTTTAAATCGTAATCTATATCATTTATCATACCGGAATGTTCCTGGACGTTGTCTTATAGAAAAATTTTCATTACTCAATACTCAAACGTCTCCCATTCAGTCTATGATTCCCGGAACCTCACGATCACGAATTCGTCATCTTAACACACTACTTTCGATTCCTACTTCTTCTCGTGCGGTCGTAAAGACTCGAGTCCTCTAAACTCACCTTCCTCCTTCTGGTCTCACCTGTAAACACGTCCCCAACTCTGTAATAGGAGCTCTCCGTCGACCCGAAAATTTCTTCTTCGTTGACAAGGACCCTCCGTGTTACATACTTTTTAACTACCATTTACCCTTCTCTGACCGTTCTCTTCCCTTCTAAGTCTTGTTTACGACACTCGAGACCACTTCCCTTCCCGTCTCTACAGTGCTTACGATCGACCCCTCGACCCAGCCATCGTCGAGACTCAACCCTGTCCTCCCTAGAGGACCTGTGACCACAATCACACAGCATAGTGAGTGGACACAAGTATGTCCAAAACGAAAAATAAATCCTTACTCGCCTTTGGCTGATCGTGACGACCAATTTAAAAGTCGTGAGTAAAACGAAAAAAGGAACGATAAAGTCGTCCTTATCTAATTCTATACGATATCATTGTTTGTTAGGGTTTTAGAGACGTAACATTGTTCTTTTCAAAAAAAAAAAAAAAGATTAAGCACGAGTTGTACGTAAAGTCGAGTCGTCATAGACATGAGGACATAGAAGAAGTAAGAGAATGGGACCCTGGATCCGTCCACCTCGTCGGAGACCGACCTTATGACGACTCGTTGACACCATGTCCCCTACAATCGTATCGTTCGTTCCTGACCGGGAATTTCGGAGACACTGTTCAAAAACCTGTTTCATCCAGTATCTCGGTTCCGACTCATATTTAGGGGAGGACTCACCTTTTCACCTACAACCACTTTCCATCGGATGGCGTAAACGATTGACTTGAGGTCAAAAACACGACGAAAAGTTCATACTTGAACATCATACCCAGTCAGTACCGTCTTCGAGCAGAACTGGTCACTGACGAAATTTACGCTTACTAGGACACCGGGGTCGAGACCAGTTTCTTCGTACTTCCAGTGGACCGACACCCCGAGTGTCCTTTCCGAGAGAATGAATTTCTGACGCTGAGGTCCCTCTCTGTTAAGAAACGAAGACGACGGAGACACAGTGTGAGTCGGACTCCTTTTCTGGGAATGCCACTTGAACCGTCTCGTCTCTCTGTCTTTCTGGGACCCAGACACCGACTTCACAAACTCGGTGACTTTCTTGGGGGTGATTTAAGTGACATAGACGTCTGAAGAACGATACACTTTCTTATACAGGAGAACAAATTCACTCTAACTGAACCCCAACCGATTCTAGTTCGCCACCGAGTCTGTCTTTCGCAGACAGATGTCATACCCTCTGGACCTAAGCTAGGGACCCAGCCCTTCAAGGGACCTCTTCCTTTACCGTTGGGTGAGGTCATGAGAACGGATCTTTTAGGATACCTGCCGCCTCGGACCACAGGTACCCCAGAGTTTCTCAACCTGTACTGACTCGCTGAAGTGAAAAAAAAAAGAAAAAAAGAAAATAATTATGAACGTTGGTTTCATAGGATCGTCTGTTTTCCTTATATTAAGATGATGGGTCGACTCACTTAACTCTAGCATTAAAACTTCTTTTATATAAATGCGTAAACAAGTTATTTGTGGAATTTACAGAAAACATACGTTTCTTGACACGATACACTCCCCTTCTGTGAGCTCTACTTATTCTTTTTCACAAAACTTAGGTCTTCCCTTGCATTTTACCCGTGGATTGATTTATATTCAGAAACATTTAGCGAACTTTATGGTGTTGTGTCCCGTCCGCAATACACTCAGTAAAACATGGTTTCAATGACACTCAAGTACAATAAACCCCATATTCAATAAGGTTTCGGAGGTCGTACCAGTGAAAGTACTGGGTAAACGGTCTTGACCCTGTGTGTGGGTAAGTATGAATTTCGCCGGTGACCACTTCCGTTTACAAGTGGTACTCTTCGACTCGGAGACCCTCGTTAGTCCTGTCTAATTTCAACTCCAGAATCCCAGACGAAAGGTGGGACTTCCCACATATCCTAGTCCTACAGGACCAGGGTCCGAGGAATTTTGTTGTCGATAGACACTAAGTTTGTGTGAGGTCGGAATCGACAACCTGTGTTTACCTGTTGCCACTTCTGACACATCGGGGGGTCTCGAGTCCGAAGACGTCGTACGCCTATTTGAGTACCTGTATAATGCCAAAAGTTAAATGGGAACCAGTCCTTCTCCAATGGGTCCATGGTAGGATTAGTCATTTATACACCAAGGTGAATGTCCTACTTGTTCGTCCAAAAGACCAAGAATAAACAAGTCATATATTAATAACGTGTAAAACGGAATCTTTACACTGAGATTACACCCGTCTCTGTCCCACTTCCTTTGTGCTCGGTTGTAACGGTGTCGTCGTAGTTGACCGCAGTCCGAACTCTTCCGTTAAAAGTCTCGGTACCTATTTAGTGTAGGAAATTAGGTCACTGAGGTGCCCTAATTTCCTTAAAGGGATTTTCCCTCGAACCTCCCTCTTTTTACGAAGTAACGTTGTACTTATTTTATCTCTAACTTAATCTAAATAAACCCCCTTCCTCTGAATAATTTTCCCTTTAACGAGTTCTCATTTAAAAAATTTCATAGAAGGAAAGGAACCCCTGGATAGAGTCGACTGTGTAATAATGAAAATTAGAGATATTATCGATACTCAGTCCATAATACTTGAAGTGAAATTTTTACTTCGTTTTTAAATCTTTATAATTTAATGAAGGGGTTCTACTTTCTTGATGAATTATTTGATGAAAAATAAGTGAGTTTTAAGATTATAAAGACAATATTCTATTCAAATTAACCATAGTGTGTTTAAGTATCAGAAATGTTATTAGTAAAATTACTTAAGTACTATAAGATAGTTATTAATACTTCATTGTTAATCCTTTTGTATATTATAATTAAGTCTTTATATTAAATTCAAACATAAATAGGGTTTTAATGTTGACGTACTTTTTATAATCTTCTTTAGTAAGTTATGATTATCAACCCCAACAATAACAAACATCCATCCTACTGTCCGTTAAATTAAGGGAAAGACACAAAACAGAAATGTTCTCTATTATTACTATACCTCATTTAAGAAAGTTTAGACTGAAAAAAGGAGAGAACAGGAGGTAAAGTGTCAGGGTCGTTTTGTGTGAGTGAACCTCCTTTTTGTACCTGAGATCCATAACTATATAAAATAAGGTTTATGCATAAGAAGTCTTCTCAAACGAAAGTGAAGGTCCTTAAGTCAAGTAATTCAATTGTCAGACATTCTCTGTCTTGTTTTATCAAAGAAGGGACTTCACGATTAAAGGAACCCCACATTATAAGGATCAACGATACCTACCTATCCCTTAACACACATTCATTGTCCTCGTCACTTGTCCTGGGAAAGAAACCACTTTCAGGACTGTTGTGACACCTCTTTAGTTCTCCCTTTTTGTTTCCACTTTTTGGGTGAAATTCCTTTCCATTTTTATCTGGGGATAACTCCTAAGGATCGAAAATAAAGATATTTATCCCTTTCTAGATACCCTTAACTCCCTACGGTCCCATATTCGTCGGTGCGATTCGGAGCGAGACTTCAAAGAAAACTATGATAAACCACCTTCACTACACCCGTAAGAGTCCTTATCCCTTTATATTCCCTCTTTTTCCATTGTGTTTTTAATCAATTGAATACTAAAACCGTTTTACCATTGAATTCCCCTGTCTTAGAAAGACTGTAGTTCAACGATATTCTAGTAGACTTACTAGACCCGTCAACTCGTCAGAGACTGAGGACCCGGACACTACCCACGGGTGTAGGGAATTGGGATGAGACGACGGTAGTAATTTCCAGTGAAGAAACCCCAAGAGAAATAAATAAGTTGTTTATAAACTTCCGGGTTCCAACGATCCACAACTCTGTACGTAACCTTCTAATTTTTGTATGTACCAGGAGTGAAACACGTTGGATATTACGTCAATTCTCTGTCTTTAATTAGTCTTTTAGTGTTTTCATTTATATTAATGTTGACACTATTCACAATGCTTGTGTGTGTGTGTGTGTTAGGGTTAAGTCAAGATTGTTATGGTATTCTATCTTGTTAAACTTGATTAGCACTTTCAGTTTCTCCTGAAGGGACTCCTTCACTACTGTCTTACTCTACAGTAAAAAATTGAATTACTTCTCTTCCCTTGTCGTGAAAGGTCCGTCTCGTAGGACACAGTCCCTTCGTGTTTCCGGACCTTTTCCAGTCACCCTTCCTTTCTCCACTCACCCTCCCCGGGTATACCGGGTCTACTTCAACCACCTGTGGTCTGGTGGTTAGAACCTGGAACTTTTGGTACATTCATCAAAACAGAAATAGAATTCCCGTTACTAGTCTATACACCACAAAAAAAAATTTGAAATTTTTTTTTAAATAAAATTAGCCTCCTATTAATGAAATAACACCACCAAAAACGGTATATAGTCGTACTTAGTCGGTGCCCACGTGTACGCAGGGGGGTAGGACTTGGGGGGAGGGTGGAGGGAGGGGTGGGGTCGGGAGACCCAACAGGGTCTCGTGGTCGACACTCACGGGACGAAGTATGTAGCTTGAACGTGACCAGTGGACAAAATGTATACCACTATATGTATAAAGTTACAATAAGAGAGTATAGTAGGGTAGGAGCGAAAGAGGGTCTCAGGTTTTCAGACAAGAAATGTAGACACAGAGAAAACGACGGAACGTATATCCTAGCAACAATGGCAGAAAGATTTAAAGTATATATACCTAATTATATGACATAACCACAAAGAGAAAGACTGAATGAAGAGAGACATATTATCCGAGGTCAAAGTAAGTGGAGTAATCTTGACTGAGTTTACACAAGAAAGAATATCAATCATTATAAGGTAACACATATACATGGTGTTGAAGGAATAGGTAAATAGTCGGTTACCTGTAGATCCAACAAAGATACAGGATCAATATCATTTGTCACGACGTTACTTGTTACCCCATGTACACAGAGAAAGTCAAGACCAAAGGAACCACACATACGGGTCGTCACCCTAATGACTCAGTATACCGTCAAGACCGATGCCTCACTGGTCACCGAACGTCCTGTCGTTCTCACTAAAGGACCCTTGACCAGAATTCCGACGACGTCAAAAGGTCCGTTTCTTTACCACCGTCGAACCTGATATCATCACAACGACCGTCTCTGACTCTTCCTTTAAATTCTCTTCACTACTTCCTGATCCGGAAGACCCAATTAGATATTTTGGCCTTTGTGTGGTTTCTCCTGTATTGTATATTTTGGAAAAAGACGGCTCTCTGAACAACCTCTCAACTTCCTTTTCTATTTTCACTTACGACACCGAACCGAGTGAGACAAAGATTAGGTAGGAAAGAGATTACACGGAATGACGTCTCCGACCTTTTACCTTTTGGTGTAAAGGGTCGAAAGGAACGACGATCTAAACGTGCACACTAAACCTTACATGGCTAGTCTACGTAGGTACGTTCCATACTTAAGTCTTCACACCCCTACTTCCTCTTCTTCCTAAACTCCGAAACGAACACACCAAACATTGTACTCCCCACACCAAGACCGTCAGACAGTTCGGAAAGACCAAATTGTTCGTCGGAAAACTACCACCGTCTTCACCACCATTAAAACCGTCGGGTGGAGTCGACACGGACCGTGTATTTATCCACACCCGACAACAAAATTATGGATCATAAATGGTGTTTGTTATGATGCAAACTACCTCTCATATGGAGTTTCTATTACCTCACAAGTCGGACTGAAGACTCCATCAAGTCAGGACTTCCTTTATAACAGAGTATCAAATTACATATACTACAACCACAGGGAAGTAGGGACAATACAAGAAAAAAATATTTTTATATATGGAATACATATTCCATATATATGTAGAATACGAGGGTGTCATATTGTCCGATTTTTTAACTAAGACAGTGACGAACCTTCTTTCAGTTAGATAACAATGATTTCCACTCGTTAGCAGGAAATCTTGAAAGGTCTTTTAAAATTTGTAGATTATTTTTTACTGATAATCTCAATCATTTGACTGGAAATCAACGTGACTATCATAGGTGAATTTGACACGTCCTCGATACAGACTGGTCCTTCGAATTACTACAACGTCAAAGGAGATGTTCCGATTAAACTAACATTATTTATTATTGAAAACTTGTTTCTCAATTTTACAGTTGTCTCTGTACGTCCTTCACTGAGAGACGAGGATTAAGTTTTTTATCGAAGAAGAAAGAGACTTATGTAAAAACCATGGAGAGAGTCCTGTAAAGGGTAAAAAATCGAACATAAATAAATATAGGTACAGACCAGACGGATTATATATTTTGACATTTTAGTAACTCCCGTCCCTGTGGGTGACTAAGTAGAAACCTAGAGAATTTTACAGACGATTCTTATCAGGAAGTATGTTACCTCCTCAGAGATAAATTACTTCCTTAACCACTTAAGAACACGTAAAACGGTAGTACTCCTGATTGCGAAAACTTTCTTACGATTGTTATACAAGGATACGAAACTAGATAAAAGGTCTATTTTGACTTTCTCTTGTTTTTTACTTGATTCCCACATATCCTACACCTCCCAGTGTGAGTGTCACGAAGTCTGTACACAAACGAGGTACTTACTACTCTCGCCGTTTTCTCATGTGAAGTCTCCCGTCCTCTGGGTTGGAGATGAGTGAGTAGCCGACATACTAATGTCGGTTCCATGACCTTCAGAGAGGGGGAGGAGGTATTTTCCCTAACTTCTCCATTACTCAGGACGAGTAGTGTACACAGAACATCAGTGGTAAGTTCTACTGACTACGAGATTAGAATACTACTGAATTCTAAAATTACAATTTTAACTAAACTTCAAGTACATCGGAGTCGTACCATTAAGTCGTAGTAGAATGGACGACTGGGATAAGATAGTCATCAACGAAGGATTCCGGTCACAACACGACTCTTCCTAAGACTCCGGAGTAACCCGATTCACCTTTACTCTCAGAACTGAAGTAACACTACAGACCGTACTCCGTCCCTCCCCTCACCGTCGTTCATTCGGTACAATAGAGACTAGATCGGGTTACGGAAGTGAGGTGTCCTTCTTTTATTCTTATCTTCAAGTACAGAATTCGAATGGTACAAGGTACGTAATAGGTTTAACTAACATATACGTATATAAATAGATTAGGAATCGGTCAGAATTCTTCGATAGTAATAATACTAAGGATAAAACTTCTACTTCAAATCCCCTCGTTTTAAACGGATTCTGATTGTGAGACCTTTAGGTATAGAAATTCGTGAGGGAATATGACGGATGATTAGACACCCGTGAACGATATACGATCCGATTACTGTGAATCAGTCCCACTAAAACGGAAGGTCCCTTGTAGACCGTTTCGGACCTTTGAAAACCAACACCCCTCCTTTCCCATAAGGAACTTAAATCACCCATCTTCTGACTCTACGACGCTTAACGTGTCCTGTTTGGTGGGATGGGTTTGTTTGTTCATAACCCAACCGGTTTTTCAAGAAACCCAAAGAGGCATTCTGCAATGTTTTTGGGTTTACTTGAAAAACCGGTTCCGTTATAAACCAGGGTTTACAGTCATTACGACTCTGACTCTTACGACTCAGTTCGATACACTTTCAGTAAAGGTCTGACTCAAACTTTGAAAAGTACATCGGGTCAACCATGTTAGAGACGACGACGAGAAATCCCGAAGGGTCCACCACGATCACCATTACTTGGACGGACAGTTACGTCCTCTGTGTTCTCTGTGTCCAAAGGCCTTCTAGAAGACCTCCTCCCTAGAAAGTCATAAGAACGGACCTCTTAGGGTACCTGTCTCCTCGGACCTCCTAGAGCCTCACTTTTCGGTTTTCGTAAAAGTGATTCTAGTCCTTCTTCTGTTCTTATAGGTGAGAGTGGTGATAATAAGTTGTATCAAAACCTTCAGGATCGCTATTTTCAGAGTCCTTTAATCTCTTATTTTTCTTTATTTTCCTTAGGTCTAGTCTTTTCTTCTTCATTTTGAGAGTGACAAACGTCTACTGTACTATGCTATGTATCTTTTGGGTTTTCTTTGATAGTCTTTTAATGATGTCGACTAGTCACTTAAATAGTACCCTATGTTCCAGTTATACTCTAGCGAACGTAAGGATATATGATTGTTACTTTTTAGTCTTTCTCTTCGATTCCTTAGTTTGGGTAAGTGGAAACGTTGTTTTTTCTTGCTTTATAGACCCTTATTTGGATGGATTCCTCCGTTTCTTGACATATACCTTTTAATATTTTGTTACTACTTTCTTTAGTCTGTATTTATCTACCTCTCTATAAGGTACAAGGACCCATCCTTCCTAGTTATAACACTTTTACTGAAATGATGGTTTACGTTAGATGTCTAAGTTACGTTAGGGACAGTTTAATGGTTACCGTCAAAAGTGTCTTGATCTTGTTTTTTAAAGTATTAAGTATACCTTTGTGTTTTCTGGGGGTTATCGGTTTCACCAGAAGTCTTCTTACCTCGACCTCCTTAGTTAGAAGGACTGAAGTCTGATATGATGTTTCGATGTCAGTAGTTCTGTCATACCATGACCGTGTTTTTGTCTTTATATCTGGTTACCTTGTTCTATCTTTCGGGTCTTTATTTGGGTGCTTGGATACCCATGGAATACAAAATGTTTTCTCCGTTCTTATATGTTACCCCGTTTCTATCGAAGAAGCTATTCACGACCCTTTTGACCTGTCGATGAACATTTTCTTACTTTAATCTTGTGAAGGATTGAGGTATGTGTTTCTATTTGAGTTTTACCTAATCCCGATTTACATTCTGGTATTTGATATTTTGAGAATCTCCTTTCGTATCCGTCTTACACGTTACTGTATTTAGATTCGTTCTAGGTGGAGGATCTTATTACCTTTATTTTTGTTTTTATTTGTTCACCCTGGATTAATTTGAATTTTCAAAGACGTGTCGTTTCCTTTGATGTTTGTTCCACTTTTCTGTTGGGAGTCTTACCCTCTTTTATTATCGTTTCCTTTGACTATTTCTTAAAGGTTTTATATATTCGTCGAGGATGTTGAGTTGTGGTCTTTTTGTTGTTGGGTCAGTTTTTCATCTTTTTCTGGATTTGTCTGTAAAGAGGTTTCTTCTGTATGTTTACTGATTGTTTGTGCACTTTTCTAAGAGTTGAAACGAGTAATAATCTCTTTACGTTTAGTTTTGATGTTACTCTATGATGGAGTGTGGTCAGTCTTACCGGTAGTAGTTTTTCAGATGTTTGTTATTTACGACCTCTCCCACACCTCTTTTCCCTTGGGAGAACGTGACAACCACCCTTACATTTAACTATGTCGGTGATACCTTCTACCATACCTCTAAGAAATTTTTTGATCCTTATTTTTGTGGTATACTAGGTCGTTAGGGTAATGATCCGTGTATGAAACTCCTTTGGTCCTTAGACGGACGTTACACCCTCTGGGTCAAAGCTAGGGACCCAACCCTTCTTGGTGATCTCTTTCCTTTCCGATGGGTAAGGTCATAAGAACGGATCTCTTAAGGTTCCTGACATATCAGGTACCCCAACGTTTCTTAGATTGTACTGACTCTCTGAAAGTGAAAGTGACTCCTTTGGTTTTAACTTTTTCTGGGTACATGAGGTTACAAGTAACATCGTGATAGATGTTATCGATCTTATACCTTCGTTAGATCTACAGGTAGCTGTCTACTTACCTATTTCTTCGACACCACTTCCTTTCACTTTCACTTCAGCGAGTCAGTACAGGCTGAGAAACCCTGGGGCACCTGACATCGGGTGGTCCGAGGAGGTAGGTACCTTAAAGGGTCCGTTCTTATGACCTCACCCAACGGTAAAGGAAGAGGTCCCCTAGAAGGACGGGGTCCCTAACTTGGGTCCAGAAGACGTAACGTCCATCTACGGAATTGGAGACTCGGTGGACCCTTCGAGTCGGTATTTTTCCTTACGTAAACTCAGTCAAGATTACTCCATCTACTTGGATTTCGGATAATATGTCTCACTTTATTCAGTCTTTCTCTTTCTATTTATAGTATATGATCGCGTATATATACCTTAGATCTTTCTACCATGACTACATAACTAAACGTCCCGTCGTTACCTCTTTGTATCTCTTGTCTGAATACCTGTGTCCCCCTCCCCTCCTACCTCTCCCACTCATGAATCTCTCTCATTGTACCTTTGAATGTTATGGTATACATTTTATCTATCGGTTACCCTTAAACGACATACTGAGTCCCTTGAGTTTGTCCCCGAGACATTGTTAGATCTCACCCTACCTCCCTCTACCATCCCTCCAATTTCTCCTTCCCCTGTATATATATATGGATACCGACTAAGGACAACTACAAACTGTCTTTTGTTGTTTTAAGACATTTCGTTAATAGGAAGTTAATTTTTTGATTTAGTCTCCTACGTGTGGCAACAAGTCAGTGATTCATCACAGGCTGTGAGACTTTGAGGTACCTGACATCGGGTAGTCCGAGGAGACAGGTACCCTAAAGGGTCCGTTCTTATGACCTCACCCAACGGAAAAGGTCCCCTAGAAGGGTTGGGTCCCTAGTTTGGACGTAGAGTACGAACCGTCCGTCTAAGAAATAGTGACTCGGTGGACCCTTCGGGAGACAGAGGTAAAACGTCTTTTTCTTGTCACGAGAGTCTCAGTCCTTCAACGGTGGAATTCTGTCCTTGGGTCCATCAACTAAGATCTCCGGAGACCTCAAGGGGGAGGTAATTTGAGGACATGGTAGTAGAAGAAAATGATAGTTTCGTACACTTGAGAAAATTCTGGACGAATGGATTATGTCTAAATACTTCGATCATTGTAAGTCCCTTCATACTTGTTAGGGGTGGTACCACACATGAACAGAGGTTTCTATTTTTCATAAACAAGTTGTCAAGTTTCTCCCAGAAATCTTCGAGTATAATATCTTAGTAACTAAAGAGACCTTATCTGTAAGTCTAGGAACGAAATCTTATTTTGAGACTTCTCTTTCGATTAAAATCCTAAATTGTTCGAACAAGTTCTTGTTAATCGAGACAGACCATAAGTTGAAATAAAGGAAAACAAAAATCCTCGACCACTCAGACCTTCGAATAAATCCTCATCATCTCCTTTACTTTGATACTTTTCTGTGTCATTCTAAGGAAAAAGGATCCTTCGTTCCGTATTATACTTATTCAGAGTAAGACAGGTTAATTAACGGAGTTCATGTTTATCTTTTTTTATATGTGTGTGAAACAACAAACTTTCTCTAATTTCCTTTTCGTTTTTTGTTTTGTTTTGTTTGTTTTTTTTACCCTACCGTCAAAGTTGTTATTTCGGTATAAGTTTATTTATTGAAGAAAAGCCTAAAATTCCGAACGTAGGGCGTCATTTTCGTTAAGATTACTTTGCTACTCTTACCCTCCACCTCTTTCCTTTTCTTTA
The DNA here is from genome assembly GCA_006410555.1 of Capra ibex. Taxonomy (NCBI): domain Eukaryota; kingdom Metazoa; phylum Chordata; class Mammalia; order Artiodactyla; family Bovidae; genus Capra; species Capra ibex. The sequence continues at coordinate 41,290,950 of SJYO01052474.1, read as the reverse complement.
TTTCTCTTTATTTTCTCGAACTTCGTCCTCCTGTCCCCTTTCTAACTCGAAGAGAAAGGGTCTCCTTAATGACTTTTTACCTTCTTCCCAATCCTTTTGCTGCCCGCACCCGTCCCATTGAGGAACTTAAGTTTTACTTACCAGGCCCGAGGACCGAAAGTAGGTGGGCCGCAACTAGACCACGTCCGCCTACTAAATTCTTGGAGGTTCAGTAGCACAAAATTTAGAGATAATCCTAAGAGGCTCGCGGTCGCACCCATCGTGTTGCCACCCAATCAAGACGTTAAACGACCCTAGGAGGGCGGGAGCGAGCGGCGGACGGTCTAGGTTCTGTCAGAGTCTGTGGAGCTCTGGGTCTTTCGCCTCTTAGCTCGCGTCACTTACTTTACAACTTTCGCACCGACGCTGTTCTCGGAGTCTTTGGAATTAACCCCAGTAAATCCTCCGACCTTTACATAGATCACGGCGTCCACCACCCACCGTGACCTTAAATTATAAGACCTCGGGGATGAGAGACAGTCCTTCGCGCGGATCGCTCGGTGTGAATGACAGGTCGAGCCACTCGATCCAATCTTCCTAAAAGTTCCTCCAATTTGTGGAACGTAAACGGCGAGGAGACGGACCTTGCGAGACGCTGCTGCCACCGTCGTTGAAAGGGGCCAAGTCCTTAGACGCATTTTCAGCAGAAGCGACACTCCGGGAGTCTCCTAAAGTGTCGGGGGGATAATGTGGGCAGTGAAAAATTTCGACACGAATCGTCAGTGGGGAGTCACGAGTATAAAAAAGGCCGTGAAAAAGTACACAAATATAAACGTACACGGGAAGAAACAAGTACCAGACAGAGGGTTGTCTTCGCATTCGAGGTACTCTCGTCCTTGGACCACGCGGTAATAGTGTCGACGTACGGGTGTCGACGAGGCCTTCGTGTGTCATCCGTGAGCCTTTACAATTAAAGGAAGAGTAGAGAGGTGGACGCCGTGAGCTATCCGAACGTCAGAGGTTTGACTCTGGACCACTAGTACGATCCTAGTTTCCTCCGTCTCCTGTTCGCCTGTTAGTTCAGCTCCCCTTCGCGGCCGAAAAAGTGACATTGACACTACGAAAGAGAGGGGAGGGGGAGCGTGGACTTGATGCATCTTATTTCTTGGTGTGAGGGAGATACAGGGGAGGACCCTAGGTCGTGGTTAGACGTAGTGACGGAGACCTACAACCTCCCCAGTGTCGGAGGACGGCCTAGGATGCCCCTAAGACAGGAAGCTGTAGGCCACGGACGTTTGGAGGGAAGTGGTGCACAAAAGAGCTAAGAGGTAGGGAACCGGAGCCAGACTCAAGGCCTTCTTCAGCTCAAGAGAAACGGACAAGCTGGTCTCAGAGGGGACTTTAGAACAGGAAATTGGTCGGGGAGGGTACTGGGGAGTGAAGAAAGAGGGAGAGACCGGGCCTTTGCGACGAGGTGCTTGTAGACTCACGAATTTGCCGCGAGTGTCTCGCGGGATCCGGCGGCCCTTGGTGAAAGGAGAAGGTCTCCGTCGAGGGTGGAGCGAGAGAGGAAGCGTGGACAGCCCTTGGCCCAAGGGAACTGACGCAGTACCTTAGCCACGAGGAAGGTCCACGTGGCGGGGCGGGGAAAACGGCACCCGATGAGGACTAACGACCCTCACACCCAGTGAGACGGCAGAGAGGGCGGGAGGGGTTCACCGGGGCGGGGTCCCGGCCGCATCCGAGGAGGAGGAGCGAGGGCGGGGAGGGAGGGGGGAACGATTAACGGACCCACGCGCGCGCTTCAAGACCCGTTTCATGACCCTTGACCGGCTCGCAAGCGACATGCGACCTCGGGCCGCCTTGTTCCGCTCGACCCTCGGTCCTCCGGTCACGCGTCGCGCCCGAGACTGGGGCCGCCGCCAGCCGCTCATCGGTAGGGGCGGCGACAGACGACGTCGGCCCCTCCTTTGATAGTCGACACGCAACGACCTCCTGGCTTCTTCGGTCCAAACGGAGGAAAGCGCAGACGACTGCTTGGAGCCTCGGGCCGTGGCCCCTTTGATCCGCCGCAGGGGCCGCCGACTCGCGCGTCCATCCGTGATCCTGCGGTCGATCTTATCTCGACCCCACGCACCCCTGGACCCGCTACCGCACCTGAGGCCTCCCGACTTTAGACCCCCCTGCGTCGGTCAGAGTCGCTCTTAGACCTCTGACGGAGGACAGGGGGCTCCTTCTTGACAATCACCCCGTCGGGGCTCAGTGGGAGGACGGACGTAGGGCCCTCAATCTCCAGGTCTACGACGGGTGTGACCTCACGACAGGAATCTCCGTGTCAAACCAGCCTTAATTGCCGCTCTTCCGCGGATCAAACCCAGCCCCGCGGCCTCCTACGCCGCGGCCCCCGACAGGACCCGTCGGCCCTCTGCGCCGCGGCCCCGCCCTCCGTGTCCTTTGGCCAAATTAACCCGGCTCGCGCTCCGACGTGGTGTAGGCGCCCGACCCCGCGCGGCCCCCCTATGCCCTCTGCATCCAGAACATCCGAGGCCCGAGCGGGCGGAGGGGCGCGGTCAGAACGAGGCGAAAGGCCGTGGCGCCGGCCCCTGGCTCCCAGGAACAGGGAAGCCCGAACGACTCTTCGCAAACGTCGAAGACCTCAGGGATTACCCGTAACAGCATCTAGCAGGTCGATGAAGAATTCGGCCGCGCGCGGCGGGAGAAAGCCATTACGTTAAACATGAGAAAGGAGGCAGAGTGTTTGATGGTCAGAGGACTCGACTCCCTCGACACTTCAACAGTGAAATCTACACGGACTCCCAACGCGACTCCACGTCGACTTGGGGGCGGCGGTGGGAGATGAGGTGGGGGTGTGGGCAGGACTGGGTATCTCAAACTCATGACCCGACTTCCGTAAATCTTTATAAAATTCGACGGCGACGATTTCTCTAAGTAGGTGTCTATTTCCACATCCAGATTGAAGACTAGTAGGTATGACATGACGGTTCGTAGTATGTTCCACTTCAGGGCAAGACCGGGTTCCTCTGTTTGATCCATCCGGACCCGATTTTACGTGGGTTCGCTTTACTGGTAGCGGAGGTAGTTGCACACCCGTGTGGTGGGAAAAACCATAAGGAGTATCGTGAGTAGAGAAAGACTTTAACAGAGGAATCTGACAAATGACAAGGGGGGTGAGATCTTACAGGTAGTGGGATTAGGGTTACAGTCGTTGTTACGGACTGTGTGTCATCCATGTTTTCTTTATAAATACCTTACTTACTACTTTTGAAGAGACATTTTATACTCCTTACCACTAGAGTATGATCAAAACTAAAAGTACAAATAGGAAAACAAAAAGACAACCCTTTAACTTGTGTATGGTCATTGATGATAATTAGGTCGTGGATGACTCTCGACCTTACATGATCCTTGAAACATATCTAGTGGAGTAATTTGTAACGACAACAAATCAACGATTCAGTACAGACAGAGAAAACGCTGGGATACCTGACGTCGGGTGGTCCGAGGAGACAGGTACCCTGAACGGTCCGTTCTTATGACCTCACCCAATGGTAAAGGAAGAGGTCTCTTAGAAGGGTTGAGTTCCTAGTTTGGACGGAGAGGACGTAACCGTCCGTCTAAGAAATGGCGACTAGGTGGTCTCTTCGAGACAATTTGTAATGTCATCGGAACAATCGAGCTATAAAGATTGGACTACCCTTTGACTCCGAGGTCGTCCAATTGATTAAAAAGTTCTAATAGGACCGTTTTGATCTTAAGGTCGAGTAGAAGAGACAATACGACATAACGAGGGTTCTTTGACTTTACATTAAAGGTGGTAATATCGGTTATCCGTAAATTGAAATAAATATTGTTTTTGATAACGAATCACTTTTCCTCTAAATAACGTGATAGTAATGACTCTCAAAGCCATTGTCGATTATCAATACGACATTCAGGTCCTACGGTATCCGACAATAAATTAGAAGTGGTAGAACTACCGTCACGACACTCCAATAGAGGTAAAATGTCTACTTCTTTGACGTCGGATTTAAGCCCTTGGACGGGTCCCAGTTATCGTCTAACGACTCGACCTAAAAATCCTTATCAGAAAGACTGACGTTTAGAAATCGAGAAAGGTGATATGACTTTACAGAGGACGTGGGTAATACATTAATCTACAATTGAGTAATACTATCTCAAGTCGTTACGTTGTATAAGTTTGGTGGACTCCAACTCGACATTTGAAAGGTGACAGTTATTGTTCACAGATCAACATGATAAAAAGTTTAACAACTCAAAAATGACGGTAACTAAAAACACCAACTTAAATATCAAACACCCGGACTATCTGTCTACCCCGTGAAAAGTATATCCTCCTCTCCTTTAAGAGGAAAGTAAATCTAAATTCAAACGACGACGACGATTCAATGAAGTCAGCACAGACTGAGACACGCTGGGGTATCTGCCGTCGGGTGGTCCGAGGAGGTAAGGACCCTAAGAGGTCCGTTCTTGCGACCTCACCCAACGGTAAAGGAAGAGGTTACGTACTTTCACTTTCACTTCAGCGAGTCAGTATAGACTGAGAAGCGCTGGGGTACCTGACGTCGGATCCGAGGAGGCAGGTACCCTCAAAGGTCCGTTCTCATGACCTCACCCCACGGTAACGGAAGAGGCTCTAAATTCAAATGAAAGTGGATTTAGATTTCTCTTTAGACTATCCAAAATGGGTGACATCATTCACTTGAGACTTGTGTTACCAAAGACGGAGAATTCCTTTCATGACCTTCTGGTCGATCTTGGAGAGAACGGTACACATCTTACCTCTCAACTTTGGTGATGATCAAGGTCTTTGAAGACGACGTTGGAAAATCGTTTTATTGATATAAAACTGAGAAACAAGAGAACATTTGACTCCCGTTCCACTTTAATCGATTCATGCAGTACCAATGGTGGACTTCTCAATCACCGTTTTATCTCGTACCCCGTCTTAATCTCCAACGAAAAAAGGAAGACAAAATAAGGTCAAAATCCCCATCATACGAAAAGGAAGGGACTTCTGGACCTATTAGACACCAGAATAAATATGACACACAGAGCCGTCCTGACATAAAAGAATTAACAATTAAGGTAAAGTTCCTATGGGCCCCTCCCGACCTCTTAGGAAGTTGGGTCTTACGGGTGTCTTTACTATCCGGACACCCTGTGACTCCTAGTACCTCCGACAGTTCAACTTCCTCGGAAGTCTTAACTGTCAAAGTGAAGGGACCACCGAGTCTGCCATTTCGCAGACGGATGTCACACCCTCTGGACCTAAACTAGGGGCCCAACTTTTCTAGAGGACCTCTTCCTTTACTGTTGGGTGAGGTCATAAGAGCGGACCTTTTAGCGTACCTGTCTCCTCGGAGAATCCGACGTTAGGTACCCCAACGTTTCTCAGCCTGTGCTGACTCGTTGAAGTGAAATACCAAGTGACGTTTAAGGAAAGAACAGATGTAGAATAAGTAGTCGAAACTCGGAGGAAGAGACCTTTGTAGAAAGAACTGAAGGGTTAGTTATGACAAATCTGGTAGAAATACAAGTAGAGTCGGATCAAGCATAGAGAGAAAGGAAAACAGAAAGTGGAGGTAGGGAAGGGGAACGGGGACGTGGTAGAATCGAGTCCAACAATTCCTGAAGAGATGAGACAGGATTATATCGAAAGTCCGTCTAAATGGAAGGAGTCAAGATGGAAGCTTAGTATCAGTCCATTTAAGAAATCTAGGTCAGCAATGTAACGATTTTTAATAACTCACTGAATACATCAATTATTAATATTGTAATTATTGTCGTCACCATCGACGACTAGAAAAACACGGTCCATAACCGAACTCATGACACGTACTTAATTTGACAAATTAGGAGTCTCGTTGTGGTTTCGTCCGGGACAACAATATGGGGGCTAGAGGTTTACTCTGATCCTTTTCAATTCAAAGGTTGATGAAATGTTGATTATGTTCCACGTTGACATAATCAACACTTCATTAGGGTCCAGGAAAGAGAGAGAGGTAGATTCCATCTGGGGAATCGGATTTCAGTCCCTGGTCGTCGGACCCGAGTCACAGACAGAGGTGGGGCTTTGGGGTTCATAAAGTTCCAAATAGAGTATTTGGTCAAGACGGTCTTAGTAGAGAGACTTTAGTCAGAGAGTGTCGTAATTGGGGAGGGGGGGGGGGGGGGGGGGGGGGGGGNGGGGGGGGGTGGCGGCCGAAGTCATGAAACAAAGAAAGTATGGGTGCGAGGTGTAAGAAACTGGGATCACGGAACACCGGATCAATAGATAAATTTACATACCGGAGGGAATGACTTAACATTTACGGAACTTCCGTTCTGATCATAGATAAGGAAGGAAAGGACAAGGAGTGTAGTGATTCGGACTATAGGATAGGTTTCCTCCACACGTTAACTTTTCTTTTCTAACATAAACCAACATAATACATCTAGTCTGCCATCTCTTAGACGGACGTTACGTCCTCCGGACCCAAACTAGGAACCCAGTCCTTCTCGGGGACCTCTTTTCTTACCGATGGGTGAAGTCACCCGAAGGGAACACCGAGTCGACCAGTTCTTAGCGGTCGTTACGCCCTCTGGACCCAAGCTGGGGACCCAATCCTTCTAGGGGATCTCTTCCCTTTCCGATGGGTGAGGTCCTAAGACCGGACCTCTTAAGGTACCTTTCATATCAGGTACCCCAGTGTTTCTCAGCCTGTGTTGACTCTCTGAGTGAAAAATGGGTGAGGTCATAAAAATGGACCTCTTAAGGTACCCGTCTCCTCGGACCATCCGATGTCAGGTACCTCAGTGTTTCTCCACCTGTCCTGACTCGTTGATTGTGAAAGTGTATAAGACACTTTTGTCAGTAACCTTACACCGTAAAACAAAGGATGAAAAACTAGGTGTTATGATATTATAAAGTAGTTAAATACTACTTCGTAACCTTTAGAATTAATAACTTTAGATACCATTCGCGGATAAGACCAAAAGTGGAACGTTTATAACGTTCCTTTAGAGTTTGGGCATTTGTTTTGTAACAGACATCCTATTTATACGTGATTTATACGTGAACATAGAATATACATGGTAGAAAAGTATATATACATTTCAACATAATTTTACATAACTTTGACAATCCCTTAACTTTGATTTAAAAACAGTTATAGAATAACTAGTTACTTATAAAGGGTGAAAATTTGGACTAAATAGTCTAGAATAGACTTATTGGAGGACGAGTGTCGAACCGAGACACACAACGTCAGTTTGACTTCATTCAAGTCGAGGGAAGGACTCAGGGTCCCCGGTACGTAGTACACGAGACCGGAGGGTCAAGGCGTATTTATAGACAGGAGTAATACTACGTCAGGAGGAGTGGGTACAAGTGGGCCGACTAAGGATGTGTAGGTAATGTAAAGTCGGACCTACTACAGTGAACATCCTTCGGAAGGAGACGAGGGAAGTCCAACTTTAACCTTTTGTGCGAACCGTGACACACGGACGGACAACTACTCCCTCGTCAATAGTATGGTAAAACATTGACAATCAGTGAAACTGACTTAGAAGATACTTTGGTGACTAAGAGTAAACTGAATTTAATCTTAATACATCCCTAGAAAACAACTCATACGTCCGATGAGGTAAAGAAGATTCCCTAAGAACTGGTGTCATCATCTATATTACCAATAGACTCAATTTAAACGAGTAAGGTCAGGTGAAATCAAGTGACTAAGGATTTTACAGCTGCAAGTGAGAACGGTAGAGGACAAACTGGTGAAGGTTAAACGGAACTAAGTACCTGGATTATAAGGTCCAAGGACACGTAATAACGAGAAATGTCGTAGTCTGAACTCAAGGTAGTGGTCAGTGTAGGTGTTGACCCACAACAAAAACGAAACCGAAGCAGAGAAGTAAGAAAAACCTCAATAAAGAGGTGAGAAGAGGTCGTCGTATGACCCGTGGATGACTGGACCCCTCAAGTAGAAAGTCACAGTATTGGAAAACGAAAAAGTATGACAAGTACCCCTAGAGTTCCGTCCTTCTGACTTCACCAAACGGTAAGGGAAGAGGTCACATCCCTAGAATTTTGTAAACAGGGAGGGATCCGGGGTGAGGGTTTCAAAGACTTAGTTTACCGAACTCTATTCCTCCCAACTAGTGAAAAAAAAAAGGATTCAAAAGAGTAAGACACAATATCGACCTATCATAAGGGAACACACTTATATAAATAGTTGAATGAACTAAGTTAATTCAAAAAATTACTGTTGAAATAACTCTATATTAATCATAAAGTATATTAAGTAGACAAATTTCACATGTAAGTCACCGAATTAAAAATTTTTTTTACACATGAAAAACCGACACGGTGTACCGTACATCCTAGATCAAGGGACTGGTCCCTAGTTTGGACGCGGGGGACGTAACCTTCGTGCCTTAGAATTGGTGACCTGGTGGTCCTTTTAGGGGTCACCAAAAATCATATAAGTTTCAACACGTTGGTACTGAATTATTAAGTAAAATCTTACAAAGTGGTAGGGGTTTCCTTTGACATGATTAATCGTCAGAGGGAGGAGTGAAGGGTTGGTGATTAGATAAACTACGGATATACCTAAACGGAGAATACCTGTAAGTGTTTTTACCGTAGTAAGTTGTACACCGGAAAACACAAACCGAAGAAAGTGAATCGTATAATAACAGTTCCAAACAGGGACAACATCTTACTTAGTCACGAAGTAAAGAAAAATAACGGATTATTGTGGGGTAACAAACATATCTGGTGTGAAATAGGCAAACGGTCAACCTTGACCTTAAAAATTTTTAGAAGGGGTTTGCTTTGTTTACACGTCCGTTCGCAATTTGGCCTTCAAGGAAACTCATAACAAGTAACAACACAGAACTCCGATCTTGTCGTGGACCGTGTTCTATCTACACATTATTTAGTAGACTGACTTATTTCGTAAAATGATTTTCATATTGAAGACAAGACGACCACAGTATTTTTTTGTAACAGTAATTTTTCTCTAGGAATATCAACTAATAAATCTGGGACTAAACTTGTTTAAGTAACAATCTTTTATAATCCATTAGTTCCTTTAAACTTGTACCTACTTTACCAGGACAAAAATCTTAAACGACATTTTATAGAGTTCCCACTCCTCCCTCATATCTCCTTTGTTCCGACATGGACTCAATTGACTTCACTCCGCTACTCAAGAACTACGACAAGGGATATAGACGACAGAGACCCCGTCGGTTACAGATGTAAACCGACAAGTCAAGTCAAGTCAGCGAGTCAGCACAGGCTGAGAAACGCTGGGGTACTTAGCGTCGTGCGGTCCGGAGGGACAGGTAGTGGTTGAGGGTCTCAAGTGAGTCTGAGTGCAGGTAGTTCAGTCACTACGATAGGTCGGTAGAGTAGGAGACAGCAGGGGAAGAAGAGAATGGGGGTTAGGGAGGGTCGTAGTCTCAGAAAAGGTTACTCAGTTGAGAAGCGTACTCCACCGGTTTCATGACCTTAAACTCGAAATCGTAGTAAGGAAGGTTTCTTTAGGGTCCCGACTAGAGGAAGTCTTACCTGACCAACCTAGAGGAACGTCAGGTTCCCTGAGAGTTCTCAGAAGAGGTTGTGGTGTCAAGTTTTCGTAGTTAAGAAGCCGAGAGTCGGAAGAAGTGTCAGGTTGAGAGTGTAGGTATGGACTGACGACCTTTTTGGTATCGGAACTGATCTGTCTAGAATCAGCCGTTTCATTACAGAGACGAAAACTTATATGATAGATCCAACCAGTATTGAAAAGAAGGTTCCTCATTCGCAGAAAATTAAAGTACCGACACCCCGTGAACTTTACATCGGAATCACTCTACATGACATCCATACTTTATATGTGACAAAACTTCTAAATCATACTTTTTTTACATTTTCATAGTGCTATTAAAACATGATAATTGTACAACTTTACCATTATAAAACCTATATAATACTATTATATATTAAATTTGATTAAAATGAATAAAGAAAAATGAGAAAAATTAAACGATGAACTTAATTTTAACGTATATACCGAGTGTAATGTAAAAAGAGAATGTCACAACGAACTTCATTTAGATCGAGGAACGAACTTAGGGTTCCGGGTTATTTCGACAGTAATTTTTCATTGACTTATTTCATATAACATATAATATAAGTGTGTTACCTTATGATAGGTCGATATTGTGTCTTACTCTTTTGAATTTTTTTGTCACTGGTTGAGAGGAATAGAGTTCGGTAAACTAAGTCTTTGAAATCCTCACCCCGGATCCCTCCCTGTTTAAAAAATTCTAGAGATCCACTAAGATTAAATTCGGTTTACTCTTAAACTGTAAAAAGTATAGTGTAATTTATCTCCTGAGGGTTTAAAAAGTTTTCAGACCTCGTTTTATAAAAAGTATTTTCTGAGGAGAATACACTTCTGACCCTTTATAGCTAAACAAGTTTCTGCTAAGAAACATCTTCCAAAATCGTCCGTCCGACATCGGAAGGATATAGTAAGATCCAAACGAAGTAGATACACTTTTAGATTTTCAAGAAAACATTATTTACCCTATCGTTGTACTTCGGTGTCTTATTAACGAGGAAATCAATGAACGGACTAACAAAACAAAACTTCAACTACTTAATAAAGGAAGTAGAATCTTTTTATGTCTTTTATCTCATCGTTAAAGTAACAAGAATCAGTATGACAAATATAGGACTTTAACTTAAAAGGGACATGAAAGAAATATTAGTGAGACGGATTTAAACAAACAAACCCTCGGTCTTATACTAACAAAGATCTGAAGAATTTCGGGGACCTTTTCACCTTTTACTAAGAATTTATTATTATTATTGTACACCCAAATTTCTACTAATTTTGTTTAACGAAAGTATACTTTAAAGAAGCCTACTCGTAAGACAGCGACAGATCCACAGACACAAATGAGTGTCTTCGTATCGACTCCATCATTTGGGTCGAGAGACTCACCCATATCCGGTCTGTCTACTGGGGTCTCCTACAAACAGGAGTGGACACTAAAGACTCTAGCCCTCTGTCACCCGAACTTGACTTTTTATCGAACTTAAATTTCGTCTTATCTTAATTTAACGTTACTTGTTGGGTTGTTCTCTAGTAGTCTCCCTGGACACGTACGGTTATATTTTAGTTCAAATAAGAAACCAAATAAGAGATATCAATTTTATAGTGTTAGGCAAAAGAATCACAACACACCCAGTCTGTGAAACGTTATATCGTAAAGAGGTGAACACATAATCCTCTATCATGATACTTTCTCAGGGTACGAAGAAAAGATAGAACTATAGTTTACGGTAGTATGTTCTCAAAATTTCAATAAGAAACAGAATATTTTGTTTTTCTGGAGTAGGTCAGTAAACACCACCCGTCACTAGACTTTACAAATCTTCGTTTTCTATTTATTACATAAAAAAATTACACTGTCTGTACCAATTTGGACTTCATTTACCGAGGGATCTTACTTTCGTACGTCATACTAAAAACAGTCACTTACTCATAAACAACACGTGGGTGACATACGGTCCGTGGTCCGACCCATGGACCGTAGGTCCATAGAAGTTCGTCCATAGAGGGAAGTTCCTCTATTATTTGTCAGTGTCTCTTAAACAAGTAATGTCAAACCTAGAAACCGAGGTTCCCTTACTCAGACCTTAAATTAACCCTTGGACCTCTTTCTTCAAGGAAAAAAAAAAAAAAAACAATACAGTACTGAACCCGACGACTACCAGTGTCCTCATCTTCTCCCTTAGGACCCCCATCCCTACCGTCATCACTTCAGGACGGGAATGACACAGAAAGACGGTTAACGTCCTCCGGTCCACCTTGACTTATCCTCCTCCTCGAATTGAGGAGAGCGTTCCAAACTTAACGAGAGACACTACCATGTGTGTTCACACGAATAAACAATAACCCTCGACTTAGGTTTCAACTCAAAAATGGTGAAAACATTGACTTTGACATACTTTCGATTGTTGGACAAGAGGTCATAATGGAGCCTTCATCGAATTTTACTGAACCACTAAGGCCAAGTTTACATCAAAACACCAGATCGTAGACTCTACTTCACCTGTTCCCCATGAACTTCCGGAGTTTCTTACATCCCTTCTGGGTCAACCCAAAAAGAATACCCAAGTATCGATGAAGTTCGTCTAAAGAAATATCTTAATTGACTTCACAGGAAACTTCGAACAACCCTCAGAAATCCCGTACCCCTTGGTAGAACTGAAACTTCCCAACTACTATTAACGTTTCTTGTCATTATTGTCGCTACCATCGGTCATCGACACCGTATGAATGATATACGGTCCAATTCACGACATGAATGTGATGGAGTAATCTATCAGATTATTAAATACTTCCCCGAGAGTCACATTGTCAAATGGTTGTCGGTTTGTCTCCGACCCCTCATTAGTAAACGAGAAACTAACAGGTTGTAGGGAAATGGGAAAGACTAAAGGTAAACTCCTGAGTGAAAAACGGATTCCCAGACCTTACTCCCCGGGGTAAGAGGAGTCGACACCCATCGGGATCCTCAGTCTACAGAGAATTGACCTTAGACCCAAGTCACGGTTCCCAGTGTCTCCAAGACGACGGTTCCCGTAGAGGGCTAGGTTGGTAAGAATAGACGAACCGTAACACCAGACCGAAGTCCAGGGTACTTCGACACGGTCACGGACAGGGAGGTGGGTGGGGGAGAATGAAGGACTTTGAGTAAAGGGTCATGTAAAAAACAAACAAAGTCAACGGTCTTATCAAAGAGAAGATGAGTTTCTTGGACACTGACAGTGTTCGGATCTCCCCGAATTCAGTAAATGGGTGTTAGTGTTTCCCTGGTTCACCGTCGTGACCCCACATAAACACAGTAACTGGTCTCCCGGGGAGTGACACCACCTCTAGTGTTCTCACCCTCTACCCCTTAGTCTTCTACTTAGGTAGGGGTCATCACGGAGACACCGGAACCCACCCAGTGACGGAAGATACTCCTTGACCTACCTGTTCCACTTTAGGCGTGGACAGATTTCCTGTGGGTCGAGGTCTCCTAAAGGAGGAAACACTTTAAAAACCCACACACTGATACAAGTGGAAAAGTTTCCGAACGTCAAACTCTAAACTCCACGACAGAATCCGTCGTCAAAAGTTTTACACCAAGGTGTTCAACGGTATAGTCGTAGTGGACCTATGTACAATCTTTGTCTTTAAGAACCGGGGTGGGATCTGGAAAACTTAGTCTTTGACTCTCCTCCCGGGTCGTTAGACCAAAAATGTTTGGGAAGTCAACTAAGACAACAAGTGATTTCAAACTCTTGGTGATCCGATTCTGGAAAAGTAAAGTAACTTTTGATACATAGTATTAACTAATCGGAGTCGGGGAGGAGAGTTCCTTACAAACACCCCCTCTCAATATTTGTGTGTCACACTTTCTGTTCCTCTCCACATTGTGAACGACACTCGTTCTACGACTCTACACCAAACTCGGGTCTCTCCGGTATCCTCTACAAAGACGTCCCTTCCCCCGTAGACTTGGTTCGGAACTTCCTGTACATCCTAACTCTGTTTCCTTACGATCTACCCTTTCTGTGAGGTCCGTCTTTTACGTCCTACTCGGTTCCGTATCGGTAAAAAAATTTTTTTGGACTTCACATCAATTAAATATAATAATACAATCAAAGTTCACATGTTGTACTACTAGGTCAGAAGAATATCTAATATGAGGAAAATTTCAATAATGTTTTATTACCGATATTAAGGGACACGACATGTTATGTGTGAACAACGAATAGATGAAGTATGTATCATCGAACAGGGAGAATTAGGGTATGGGCATGGAACGGGGAGGGACGAAGGTAGAGGGGTGACTATGGGTGATCAAACAAAAGACATAGACACTCACAAAGACAAAACGATATATGTAAATGAACAAAGTCAGCTCCACATCGTAAAATTCCTTACTACTTGGGAGGTCAAACTAGTCTTCCTGACAAAATTTACCCCTTTCACTTACTCATACTCTTACCTCTCCACCAACCCCGGGTTTACTTCACCTGCGACTTAGGACATCATTCCCAAGCTTGAAGTAAGACACCTGTCACTTATTCCTCCACTATACCGCCCTCGATAAAATCTCTTTTTAGGACCACCACTATCTCTGCTAGTCTCCGACCCTCATATTCGCGCTACTCTGGGTTTTATCCGACCAGTGTTACCCTCTTCTTTCCTGTCTGTTGTGTCTTCATAACCGTTCAGTCTTACTGTCGAGGACCTTTACCTCCTAATTCCTGGTCCCAACTCCCTCTTCCGTCTCTACTAAGATACACTTTATTATTTACCACAACCATGTTAGTCCGCTTTTTATTTCAACCTCGGGATGTAGTGAGGAAGGTAGTTTCATTTAAGGTCCAGCTAGTTTTGAAATTATAATTTTGTTGATCCTTTTTTTATCTTATGCTAAAATTATTACTCTATCTTTTCGAAAAGTTCTATCCTGTGTTTCAGGTCTTCGATATTTTGTTTTCTAACTAAGTGAACTGATGTACACTAAAAACGTCTCGTCAAAAAATTGACAGTTTTCCGTTAATTAAACCTTTTATTAACGTTAACTACAGTGTTTTTCCAGATTAAGGTAGTTATATATTTCTTAATGTTATTTTCTTTCCTGCCAACGAGATCTCCGTTTTTTAAACCTGTTTATCAAATGTTTGGACGGATGTTTACTGAGAATTCATACACTTTTGAAGTTGGAATGAGTATTGTTCTCTTTGTTTTACGATAAAAAATTGGACAGTCTAACCGTTTATATTGTATTTCACCATTTTGACAACGGTCTCCAAACTCCTTCGCTCATAAGTACTACCAACCTTTACATTTAACAAGGTTCGAGACACACCTCGGGAACCTTCATAGAATAGTTTTAACATTTGTGTACGTGGGAAATTTAGTCGGTATTGTCAAGACACTTAAATTAGGATGACTATTCATTTACACGTGTCACTATATGTACGTTTCAATAAATAACGTTGTGACAAACTTATTTTTCTAACGTTTATTGGATTAACAAGTAATCATTCTTGACCAATTACTTATTACCTCGTCAATTTTTACTCCGTCGAGTTGTAGATTACCAAACATTGTTAGAGTTCCCATAACAATTCAATTTTTTTTTTTCACATCTTATGTATCCAAACACCGAATGTATATTATATAAGGTTTCATACATACCCTATTAAGGTACACTCATTTTTATATAAGTGTGGATTATATATACAATATACGAATATACGTATTTGTACATGTATAAATACGTATACATGTGTATAAGTATTTCCCCCTACCTCCTTCCCACCCGACTTCGGTCGATCGTGGTCGTACATTCTTGGTTAACACATATAGAGAGGGGTTGAGGAACCAGTCACTGAAACGTCACCAGTCGCCAGTAAACTTTAACCGGTTCCACACTCATAAATGTCGTACCTTCAACCGTTTCCTTGGTCTTGTCCCAAAAGTAACAAAAACAAAGAGGTCTCTCGACCAACTATTTGTAAATGATCATGGGGGACACATAGTACTTATATTTTATAGAAAACTTCCGATTTGTTCTTCACCCATTGTAGTCTAAGGGGTTCCTTTCCTCGACCTGCTATTTTCCTGTCCACACTCTAAATTTAACATAGAAACTTTAAAACAAGGTCCATTTCCTCAATGAATAAGATGTCATTTGTATACTTCGTTCGGTTTTTCATTGAGATCTCAAAGTCCGGATACACTGATAATAAATTCCTTGGTAACTGATGATGCCTTCTTATATTTACTTAGCCAGAATCCCGTTTTCCTACGAAATCAAAAAAACAAAAAACAAAAAAATTTTCCTACGAAAACCAAAATTTGTACGACTCCAATTGCATACACCCACTATAGTCACCATGGCGGGTCTATTGAGTCTTCTCTCCCGTTTTGACTCCTAGTGAGGACCCTCAGTCGTCAAATCAACTTTAATCCTGTCAACTCCTCCAAAGATTCCCTCCGGGTTGGACAGGTTGCAAAACCCGTCCAGGGTCCTCTCCTTCCCTCTACCTACACCATGGAACTCCTTACAGTTTGTTCTCCATCCATCAGTGTTTCCAGCCTCCTGGAATATTACTATATCGTCTAAAGAAATTACCTAACAGATATTTTTCACTTGGTGATACGAATTAGGAAAAACTCTTTTATATTGAACTATATTAAGAGGATCGGTGAGATACCCCCACCTATAATAAAGGTTCTAACGAACACTTATCCCCTCTCCCTATTAAGGTTTCTTTTGGTCCTCTCTCGAGGACCCTCCCTACAATTATCTAGTATGGAACCTCTAGAAAATTACACCTTTCTAAAAATTCCAACCTACCTCCCTCGCCACCCGTCAACGTCTGGGTGACTTTCACACACTCGACACTTTACATGAAGTAGTCACACTGACCACCAGTGTGTGTTGTTGGTTTACAACATAAGGTGACACACAAGTCACCACCCCTCCTATCCTCGGTCCCTCTTAATGGTAGTTTGAAACTCTGTCTAGTCCCTCTGCCGGACACTCATGTCCAAAAGTCACAGCCGGGTCCTTGACACTACAGATCACGGTGAAGAGAGAGTCAATATCAAAAGACTGAGTCCGACGTATACGGAGACACCACCACATAACGAATAGAAAAAAATTAGAAAGTTATTTAATACCCTATCTCCGATATAAAAGATCTACTGACACTGACTCCTTATTCCTTTCACCTCCAATTACTTCCTTACTAACAAACAACTGTATATAAAACCCCAAAGGGAACATCGAGTCTACCATTTCTTAGACGGACGTTACGTCCTGTGGGTACAAGCTAAGGACTCAACCCTTCTAGGGGACCTCTTTCCTAACCGTTGGGTGAGGTCATAAGAAAGGACTTCTTAAGATACCTGTCTCCTCATAACGTCCAATATCAGGTACCCCAACGTTTCTCAGCCTGTGATGACTCTCTGATTGTGTGTATATAAAAATACATATGCCAAATAAATACTGCACCATTCTTAATTATAAGGACAGAGTGTTCTGTGTATGCTTAGGGCGGAGACAATAAATCTCTGTGTGACACAAATGAAGTCGCCAAGAAAATGGAACATACACATGTTTACCATATCAAAAGTGGGTCTAAACCAAAAGCTGAGTCAGAAAGGAATCGAGTCACAAGACAACAAACAATATACAAACAGTCCAATCCCTGTTATGGTTATTACTCCACAGTCTAACCTTTTCCTTTTATCGACGCCGGATTTGTACCAAGTCTTTTTCCGGATGTACCTGAGGTACCGTCGGACGATTGTGTGGCATGAGGACCGAACATTAAGGACAAAGAGATCCGAAACTAGAGTACCGGTTGTATCGTAAGGTCAAACGAACAGTGAGAGGTAAGACGTAGTAAACAAGGGACTACTTCCCGACTCTTCCGAGAAAGCAAGAGACCGTAGTTTTCCAGATTAAAAGTACCCACATACGGCTACGCACAAATGTATTCTATCGACGGAAAAAACTGGGTGTCTAACTGTGGAAGCAGACTGGTTACGGTCCTTGGTCTTCCGTCCTACAACCTTAGACCCAGAGACATGTTACACACCACACACCATGTCTGCACACGGGGCTAATAGGAAGTAACGATTCTTGAAGTACCTACTCAATTCGTTTTATTGGTACACGAATTAAGAACGGGACCGATCAACTGAGTACGACTCCAGGTCGCACGGTACCTGAAGAGACGTAAGGACACCCATCATGAGGAGGGAGGGGTGTGGGGACTTCCTCAACACACTCTTAATCGGTTCACAGTTATCTACACTTCCCCCAAGACCTCCTCTACTCTCCATGTACTGACGATCAACTATTCCTTCGGTCGTCCTCCCCTACGTGTCAATATGTAGACAAAGAGACCCTAGATCTGAAGTCGTCGTGGTGTCACTGGATGTCCCACACAATTAACGACCCGGAACGACGTCTTAAAGACTAAATCACGTAGACACCATCCTAGACTCTCAGACGTAAAGTTTGTTCAAGAGTCCACTACGACCACGGTACCCAGGTCCCTCGGGAAACTTTTGGGTCCGCAACCGCGTCGTCCGTCTTCTGAGTGAGAGTTGGGTGGGACGACGACGACGACGACGATTCAGTGAAGTCAGCACAGGTTGAGACACGCTGGGGTATCTGCCATCGGGTGGACCGAGGGGGCAGGGACCCTAAGAGGTCCGTTCTTGTGACGTCACCCAACGGTAAAGGAAGAGGTTACGTACTTTCACTTTTCACTTCAGTGAGTCAGCACAGGCTGAGAATCGTTGGGGTACCTGACGTCGGGAGGTCCGAGGAGGAGGCAGGTACCCTAAAAAAAACTCGTACAAGAAAGACCCTGATATACTACGGGATCTAAGTAGAACACATTAAAGACAGTCGAGATCTCAGTCAAAAAATTATAATCAGAACTAGGTGATTTAACGGAAATGATAGGTGGGATCTATGGTGGGTGTCTTGTGTCTAGGTAAAGGAGGGTAGTCAAAGTCTTATTCCGTTGGTCGTGGAACTTTCCACTTTACCGATAAACCTCAGTGTACATCAACCACCGTCTTGGTCCTGATCCTGGTCTAGACTCGGGAGACTTGAAGATCAAGACCCGGAAAAAATAGTAAGAGACGACCGTGTAAGATATAAGCCTTGGACTCAGTCGTATAAAAGGGGGTGAGGCGGGGCTGAGGACGTAGGAACCCACATCCGTCAGTCTAACTTGGGTGGACTTACACGATGACAGATGAGTCCTGTTTCTAGTCGTTTCTCCCCGTTTCCCATGACCGGTCTAAGGAACACCTCTCCCGGAGTCGGTCAGACAAAAGGGTAGTCTTACCCAAAACAGTACCACTTGTTCATTATCTGGGTGTCTTACACAGACGATGGTAATCGTCAAACGTTGATTTGACAGGTCAGACAGGTGCTGACCGGAGACAAAACACCCCTTCACCCCCGTTTCCCTCCCCACAGTTCAGGTGTGAGAAGGAAACCTAAGAAGAAGAAAGGGACCACCTCAGTCTTTCTTCACTTAAGTTTGTCGTTTTGGTAGTTTAAAGTGAAGTAAGACACTCGAGGAACTTAGGTGTTTCTACCTCGACTTGTCTGTCCAAAAACCACGAGATTTCCGAGTCTGTTGGACTATAATCCTAGATTGACACTTCTTAGTCAATGTAGTTCTTCGAATAAAAAGTAACACCCTCCTTTATCAAGACAGTAGTTTTCAAAGGATTCTACGTCCCTCATTACAACTGTCTTAATAAAGTATAATTAAAGAGTCTTACAAGGAGAAGTTTTTTCTATAAAAATTAAAAATTTTTTATTAAGTGTCATCCACTAGACCGACTTCTTAATAAGG
Organism: Capra ibex; assembly: GCA_006410555.1. Taxonomy (NCBI): domain Eukaryota; kingdom Metazoa; phylum Chordata; class Mammalia; order Artiodactyla; family Bovidae; genus Capra; species Capra ibex. The sequence goes on along the minus strand of SJYO01052474.1, from coordinate 41,271,482 downwards.
ACATTTCCCTAAATTTCCTTAAATTATTCATTACTACATGATCCCGTAAAACAAAAGTTCGTTGTCTTTGGCTAGGTTAAATTCTCTTTTAAATAATCGAATACAACGATGTTTCAGGTTCTCATTACGATTGAAGTCCGTACCGACGTAGATCCCCAAGTTTAGTACAGTAGTCCCGGAATAAACAACGGCAAAGGATCGAACAAAAGTAGACCGAAGTAAGAGTCGGTCGAAAGAGATACACTTATGGAGTTCTCGACTCCCGAATAAAGGATGTACCAATTGTCGAGATAAGACGTCTATCTCAACGGGGATTGGACTTAAGCAAGGACCCTGGTCTCAATCGTCCTGACAGTACCGGTCCACACCCAGTCTATAAGGGACACCTTAGTCCCTTTCCCTACAAAGGAAAAAAGAGTAACTTCTTACTCCACAACCATAGTCTTCATACTCAACCTACCTGTTCGTTTTTATTACCTACAGACAGAAAACGTCTCAATACTTGTGAGTTCCACTACTTATTTATTTATTTACGAGTCGAGACTACGATAGGTGTCCAAACAAATGAATCGGGGAAGGGTTCGATGAGCAAATAAAGAACCTAACACTTAAGGAAGATCAGGAAGGATCAGTGGACTTAACGGTCCATTCGGGAGTCGTTTACGAGAAGAACGACAAGGACAACGATTAAAGTTCAGATTAAGTCCCCTACCGATTCGACTACCACTAAGAGAGAAACTTAGACAAATTGGTCCAGTCACAATTCAAACAAAGACCGACTTACTAGTCGTATCTATAGAAATTATTTAGACGAAACGTTATGATTCCTTTTCCTTCATTGAAGATTAGAAGAGAAAAAGGGAACTACAGTAACGATTGAGTCTAGTAATCACCAATTAAGATTAGGATGGAAGATATTCCCCTCTCTAAAAAAAAATTAGTAACGTACTTGGTTCTTAATAATCAAGGTCTAAATTTGTTTGAATGAACTTTCAAACTAATAAGTTTAGAGAACGAACAAAAGGAAGAACGATGAACTGAAGATGTTTAAAGTGACGAATAATCGTGGAAATGGACTTCCACCTGTTCCATTTTAGTTCTTGACATAAATTTTGGAACTGTCGTAGGGTGGAAGAAAAGTCTCCCCGACGGATCAACCGATACAAAAACTCGTTTTGGTCAAAAATGGAACTGATTGCACTTGACATTACTCAAGAGTGACTTAAAGTCAATTAACAGAAAAGCCATGCAGGAAATTGTCGTTCAACTTTCAACCAACGTTTCAGTAGAGAAAGCGACCACAAACGGAACTGAAGACTAGAAAAGGCAAACGGAAAAAGAACTCAGGTTAGCTTTATTTCAATTTTTACTTAATTACAGTCCAAGTCTTTTCTCATTCACAAGTCCAGGCGAATAGTCGGGACCTCACAGTCGATAAAGATATAACGTGTTAGTTTACCTTTTCGAAAAATTTTTAGACAGAGGTAACTGTGACTATTAACTTAAATGATACATAACCAAAATAAAACAGGTACAGACATAAATAAACTTAGTGACGAGCTGATCTAGTCACGGTAGTTAAAAAGAAAAGGAAAAAATTTAGAAGTTTCATAAACATAGGCCCGGTACCAGTTCTGAGTGTCTTTGGTAAAACTGATCCAAAGAATAAGTAAATATGGAGTTTTCGTCCCGTACGGAAACACAATACCCTCATAAAAATCTTCTGATTACTCCCCTTCTAGACACAAAGTAAAGGGAACCAAAGGGAGACAAGTCTGTGGACGGAAACGGTAATTAACGATGAGGGCACCACGAGAAAACAGAGAACTCGTCACAAAACTTTATTATAACCCTCCCTTCGACCCACGACTCTGTGTATAGACGCAACTTCTTTATCAAAAAGAAAAAAAAAGGTTTCAGCGAGTTGTCTTCCGAATAAATTCTCATTAACAATAAAACCATGGTAAATTCCTCCAAAACAAGGAAAAGTAGAAAAAGACATTAGTAACGAATAAGGGTCACCGACTAGAATCCAGTGGAGTCAAAAGGGGGAATTAGTTTGGTAAGACTTATGGTAAACACCGAGGACGTTACAAAATCTTTATCTTTTGAGGAAAGAGCCCTAGAGAAAAACTATCATCCGAGACCCCAGTTTGGTCACGTTCAGTCAACCCAAACGTCTTTACCGATTGTCAGTGGTACTGTAATTTTTTTTTGTAAATAAGTACTTTCCATGAAACTTTCCTTCATGGAAAACCTTCAAATCGGATAACGAAAATAAAATCCATTTGAAAAATAACTTTACAATGTAGACACGCCTTTTCATATGTTTCATGTTGACATAGTAAATTACTCAAAAGTGTTTTACTTGTGTAGACACATTAGTTTGACTCTACTAATAACAGAGGAAACTTCGGAGAAGTACACCAGGGGTCAGAGGTAAGGATGAAGTGTTCCCAGAGGACTGAAAATTGTGGTAGGTTAATGGAAACGACGAAAAATACAAATACATCTGAGAAACCCAGACACTCTACTTCAACAGATCAAACAAGTAAGGGTAAAGAGAATCTTAAGGTAACATACTTATCGTATTAAATAAATAAGTCGATAACTATTTATAAATCCAAAAAGAGTAAAATACGACAATATTAATTACGGTGACGGTTGTAAAAACATGTGTCGAAAAACACTTGTTACATATAATTATGTAATATGTAACACTTATTACATACAATTATTTTGTATAACTCCTCATCTTAAAGACCCAGTGTCCGAACTGTACACACATCGAAATCAACAAGGGGGTCAAAAGGTTTTACCAATATGGTAAAAGGAGGTCACCAAATACTCTTAAGAACAACTAGAGGTCGGTGTGGACTATAAAAGACAGAAAAAGTGAAATCAGTAAGACAACCTACAAATTACCACAGAACATTAAAAATTTAACGTAAAGGAACTAATCATTTTTCAGTTGGTGGAAAAGTACCTAAATGACCTATAATCATGTCATTGTTTATAATTTTTTTTATAAAACTAGAATCAATATACAAAATCAGTAAATTCAGTGTTGGTCCTAAAGTCACAATTTCATTTGTTGTAACTTGCTTTTTACACTTCCTTCCTTTAAACAGTCGTAATTCAACATTATACTTGAAGACCCAGTTTCTTGATCACAGGTCTCGAAGTGACATAAAATAATAGGGGTTATGATCTAAATGTCTTAAAACTTTCAAATTCTTGTATATACGTAAATCTTCCAGTACCACCAAAATAAAGATTAAGTCCGAAAGTAAAGTGTAATTGACTCACTTACACAACCTGTACTACCCCCTACGATTCTACCTCTTGCACCAGAATATGAAATTCTTCGAGTATATACATGTACCATCTCACTTTACTACGGTAGGACTTCGAGATTGTCACACGGGACTCCTTCCTCCCTAATTCAAAATACTCCTTTTATCCTTGTAAAGTATTTAAAACTTTACGGAAACTTGAACCGACAGTCTTTAAAAACACTGATTTCCACCTTCCTTATCCGTAAAAGGTTTTACACCAGGTAAACCTCTTATCGTCGATAAAGACCCACTGACCAAGTATCTATCCTACACGTCTCCCTATATCTCCTTCTTTCATTTTCCCTCACTTTATTTAAACAAGTTAGTTTTTTTCCTAGTTCTTCGAGTGGTCCTTTTCGTTTAATTTTTGTATCAATACAGTAAAAAACCAATAGGAAAACCGACTCTAAATTGTTATTACAAACTGTTCTAATACGACTGTCAACACACCTCTCCATCAATGGTAAATACCGACCTTCCTCTTATTTAACGATATTTGAAGACAATTCCTGTTGTACCGTTAGAAAAAGTCTTAACTTTTACACGTATGAAAAACTGGGTCGTTAAGAGAAAATCTTTACATTGAATGTTCATACGGATATGTACTCGTTTCTGACATTGCCATTCTATAACCTTTATTAGATTTACATCATGTCAATTTATATAGTAGCAGTGAGGTGAGTTCCCGAAAAGTACGTTGGTTACTTTTCTTACCTCCGTGAGGGAGAAACAAAGTATGGGTATATTGTTGTTAGAGGTTCTATGTAACAATTTGGTCTTTTTTCTACATTTGGTCACTTATCACTATCGTGAACCTATTTTTAACCCCCTTTTAGGTGTACGTAGACTTTTCATTTATATCACAACTAATGTAAGGACTCTTCTCTCAGTCCGCCAACCACCCTTCCTTACTTTCTGAAAATTGACATATATGGGAAAACGTTGAACCCTTAAAACTTGGTACATTTACATAATGAATTAGTTTCATTTATTTTAATGAGGGGAGGTTTTTTTTTTTTTTTGTGTTTTTTGATCCTTTACTCTAGTGTCTCCTGAAGTTTAACGTCAGATTGTCAACATAAAACGTATCAGACAATCTCAAATATTTAAGAAAGTTCACGTAAGGGAGTAAATTGGAAGTACTATTTGTTGACTCTTTTGTCAAAAATAAAGACAAACTGTTTACTCTTTCGACTCTAAGTCTATAAATTCGTTAGACGTGTTAGGAAGTCACCGACTACAATCTAAACTCTTATAGTTCACCTAACAAATTCTTCATTATAGTAAATGATGTTAAAATAATTTTCCTGTTTTCCGTTTTATATCTCATAAAAATCCGACTTACTTATACGTGACTAATTTTCATCGACTTCTGACCGTTAAACCCTTCACAAATAACAATCGTCAAAAATAGATCTGCAGAAATGGACGTATGACATAATCGTGATACTAGTTCAGAGTAGACAAGTTAGATCTGATCTCGAGTAAAAGTTTGAGACAGTGACTCACTTTTCCACTTTAAGTAATTCCTTCTCTTCCAACTTCCTACTTTCCATAAACGTGCTACGTCGGGTACCTAAACAAAACTTTGACATCTTTACATTAGAAAAAACTACCCTTCCGAAACACAGAGTGTTAGGAATCACCTCCCACTTAAAAAAAGTACAGACAAGACGGCCCTAGAGTTTCTGACGTACTCACACAATTCAACGAAGCCATCGGAAAGGAAAGTCTTATAATTTAAGGAGAAAATAGTCTTCGTTTCCCGGATAAGTTCATATGTCTGACCTTAAAAGATCTTCCAAACTAATCGTGAACTAGAATGAACTGGAAGTGTCGTGGTCCGTTCCGTCCATCTTATACCGTTAATATCACGACTCGTCAATCTTGTAAGATAACTCATAAATTATAACCGTCTCTACCCCCCACCCCCGTTCCGTTTGGCTCCTTTCTGTTTTTCACACCTTCCTATATTTGTCTATACGAGTTCTGAAGTGACGAAGTCAATGATCTCGACTAGTAAGTTAGCCCTCGATCTTTAAGTCATTTTTATTTCTTTCGGATCAAATTTTTCTTTAAAGTGGTGTGGTTTTCTCGAGGTACTCTTCTTTCATTACCGACTTTCCACCATTTCAATTGTCTTCTTTTTTGTTATCTCCTTATTTTTAGAATTAACTTTTGATTTTAAACTAATAAGTGTATTATAATGTATTCCTCGATTTTCTGTCTGACCCTTTAGTGTTTACATCGCTTTTCGGTCTTAATGTTCCTTCTTACGTTTTTGTTTAGGTTGTAAAAATTAAGATTGTTACTCTGGTTGAAATATTTGACTCTTTGGAAGACACTCTTTACATACGTAATACATGTGTTCTGTCTCTATTTCCTTCTACGAGAAAACTACCAAATCTCTGCACTTTTACTGTCGTCTATAAGATCGCGAAATAGGCAGACAAGAAGTATTACTGTTTATGTACCTTACCCGTCTACCCTTTCGGTCTCACCCCTTTTGACTACTTCCTAAAAAATTTTTTAATCGACATAAGATTAGACTCACCGATCTACGAACACTGACACTCAGTCAGGACAATTTCACTCTTTATATACTCACACTTCACCCCCTTTATGAAGACTCTTCTGGTCCTACATTTTAGTAAAAATATGTTAAACTTGGGTTACTGTTCTTATTTATTTTATCCATCGATTTTTTGTAAACCCCTACTTGACGTCGTTTCCAAATATTATCAATGGTGATCTGCCACTTTAAAGTCCACTATAGTTACATACAAAAATTATAAAAGAGATAAAAATTGTTAAGACTCATATTACTCGTACACAATATAAAGAAATAATCCCTTCTCTTACCCGAATTGGACGTCAGATTACCCATAAAAAATCTCTTTTTAAAAGGAAATAACCTCTGAATCTACGATCCTTTAATACTATGGGTGTGAGACGGAGACAGGACAATGTCACTCAGTAAACAGGGACGGGGCAGACTCCAGTATGCGGACAAGTACCCAGAGTTGGAGAGAACGAAACGGATACCTAAATGGGGGACAGATGATGTAATAATTAAAGAGGTAGAGGACCTAATAGAGGTAGTTGGAGATTTACATGTCTTATATAGGACTCAGGTCAAGGAAAAGTGGTCGAGGAGGGACTAGGTTCGGTGGTAGTAGAGTGAAGTCAGATGTTTGATCGGAGAACAAAAAGAAGTGAAGTTGTCGAACTGGTGTATCGTCGGTCCTTCAGCGATCCTACCTTCGGGAAACTCCCGTCCTTAAGGAACAGAACAGGTGTTGACGTGGAGGTCGGAGTCGTTTTAAGGATCGTACAACGTCCACGAGTCATCTAAAAATAACGGTCTTATTTACTCAGGAACTTACTGTCCGTCGTGGGTCAGAGTAATACCCTTTTCAAATTCACAAAAAACGGAAGAATTACCCCTTGATTGACCATTGAATTACACGATGGACGAAATTCGTTCACACACTTACTTGTGATAATTAATTTTTTATTAAACGAATCCCGGAATATACACGGTCTACGATAAGTTCATGACCCACACACATATATATATATATATATATGTGTGTGTGTGTGTATATACATATGTATATACACATATATATACACACATATATATACTTATATATACACACATATACACATATATACACACACACATATATATATGTGTATATATACATATATATATATATATATTTAACCACTTTTTTATTTTAAGGACGAGAGAACTTTGAAAGTCACTGGTTTTCTGTAGTACCCAGAACTTTCGGTACTAATACCTCCTGTACTAATGTAGAAAGAATTGTCGGGTTAACGAAATCAGAAATGAGATAAAGTTAGATGGGGTAACTTACCCTATTTATAGGGTAGGGAAATCGTGGTAACAGTTCTTGGAAACCGGTCTCCTTGGTGAATAGTCTGGGTCATACTATAAAGGATGTGAGAATTTTTTTTTTCAGGAAAGTTACACAGAAGGTAAGAATAATAAAGATCCATTGTATCAAACCAGTGGTGTAAGGACGATTTTATGAAAGGTCCAAACTTTAATTTTCCTCAACAGTTACGTCTTTATAAAAAACAAACAAACAAACAAACGAACGAATCCCAGGTTCAAAAATTAATAAAATTGACAAACTTGTCTTGGATTCAAATAAACGTACTGAACGGAGAAACGTGGTTGGACTGTAAGGAAAAAAAAGACTGTAAGAAGAAAAGAAAGACTAGACACATTCTCTTAAAAAGTCCGTCATGACTTTTTATTATACAAACCTTACTATTCTCACAACAAACAGATTTATGAAAGAAACCTCGTCTTTACGGGTCCAATTTACCCAGAGATCAGTTGTACAAATATTCTTAAGTTCAACACATTTACTAAGAACCGTATTCTCATTGACATTACTGTAAGTACTAACATGTCTTGAAAATTTCGATAAAACTAGACTACAGAATGGAACACTGACTTTTTAAAACTGTAGGAGCACCTCTTTCCTAATTTTTCAGAGAAAACCACGTTTCTTATTATTGAATCACAGACGTCGACGACAACAACGAGAAATCAATGATTCAGTACAGACTGAGAACGCTGGGGTACCTGACATCGGGTGATCCGAGGAGACAGGTACCCTAAAGAGTCCGTCCTTTTGACCTCACCCAACGGTAAAGGAAGACGTCCCCTAGAAGGACTAGGTCCCTAGCTTGGACCCAGAGGACGAACCGTCCACCTAAGAAATAGTAACTCAGTGGTCCGTCATCTGTTTAAGGGGATTGAAGTACAGATTTCTATAGATTTAAACGTTTTATTTAATTAGGTTTAACAAACTAATCTTTCTGAAAAGTGTTGAATTGTTTGGTCGATCTACTGAAGACCCCAAGTCCTGTTACAAAACCGAACTCTCTAACACGTAAACTTAAAGTATTGAGGAAACAAACGAAGGTACTTTTGACATCAAGAACCCCTTCCGTCTTCTCACCTTATCATACTCTCTTCTTCTCAGAATCTACCTTTTTTCGAAAAGTAAGTTATAAATAACTCGCAGATGTCACGATCCAGGACTTTATCCCTCACCTATATTTAGACGTCGAAGACAAATTTCACGCGAAGGAGGAACCGACACTTGATGAATTAGTCACTATGTTAGACTGACGAAAAATTGCACGAAGGAGAAAAAAGACAATTAGATAAACCAAAAGTATGACTCTTATTATTGTACAAATATTGGTTAATTATTTGAGGGTAAAATTCTACTTCTAAACTTTAGACCAGTATTAAGTCGTCGGTACGTTTTAAAATTATTCTCTATAAATTTTAGTTTGAGACTTGTTGGAAAGGACGTCCCTATCCTTTAATCTTTGACGACCATATTAGAAGGAACTTTCCTTGGGGCCCCTTCTCAACGAACCAAACCTTTATATGACCGCTTGAGGGTCCGTCTCTACTATTTACCAACCCATAGTCCTCAGGTCGACACCGACCCAGAGATCTTGTTAATCTTACTACTTCGTTTCGATGAGTTCCCTTCCGAAAGTAGAAAATTCTGTCAATAAAATCCACTCCACTTACTCCCCTTCCCTTAACCCACCCCTTTACAAAATTTAGACCCTTGGGACTTCCATGAGAAAAATACCCTCTACTCTAAGTTTGTAAAAGGGGAAAGTTATAAGAAGATTTCCACATGTGTAAAGTCAAGTCAACGAGTCAGTACAGGTTGAGAAACACTGGGGTACCTGACGTCGTGTGGTCCGGAGGGACAGGTAGCGGGTGAGGGCCTCGAACCTGTTTGAGTACAGGTAACGCAACCACTACGGTAGGTTGGTAGAACAGGAGACAACAGGGGAAGAGGAGGACGGAAGCTAGAAAGGGTCGTAGTCCCAGAAAAGGTCACTCAGTCAAGAAGTGTAGTCCACCGGTTTCATAACCTCAAAGTCGAAGTCGTAGTCAGGAAGGTTCCTCATAAGTCCTGACTAAAGGAAATCCTATCTGACCAACCTAAAGGAACGTCAGGTTCCCTGAGAGTTCTCAGAAGAGGTTGTGGTGTCAAGTTTTCGTAGTCAAGAAGCCGCGAGTGGAAAGAAATATCAGGTTGAGAGTGTAGGAATGTACTGATGACCTTTTTGGTATCGAAACTGATCTGTCCGGAAACATGTGTAAATACAAAAAAATTTTGAGGTAAAACTTTTTAAACCAGTGAGACGAGTGTCTTTTGTCATATTGAAACTTAAAGGGATTTCCGGAAAGAGTCCTATTACTAATTAAAAGTTTATAGAAGAATTAACAAAACTAGAGTATACAAAGTTTGTATTTAGTAGGAACTTTAAGTCGTCACAAAATCCTCTTACTGAAAGAGATGATTGGAGTGAAGTCAAAGAGGGAGAGAGAAAAAAAAGGGGGTTTAAGAAAGAAGAACCTAGACATAAAACCTTCTAATACACTCCTCTATACCCAATTTTTAGTAAAGTCGAAGACTAAAAATGTTGATAGTTCGGTTTTAGTATATAAATCTTCACAAAAATGAAAGAACCCGATAAAAAGAGATGTTTTTACTTTCCGAGTTTTTGTAGTTTAAAAGTAACTGATTTTCCCACCCTTAACAACTATATCAATTCTGTTCTGACTCTTTTCGGAACCCTGACCACCCTTTGACTTGATATGACAAACTTGATATGGTTCAAGTCTAAATATATTGACTTGACATGGTGTCACGATAGTTATTGTCCGGGACAAATGTAAATTCCACCTCTCAATATCTTTGTATTAATTTGTATGTATGTATATATATATGTTCTTTACCCTGAAAATTGTTTTAATTCTATTCTGCAGTTGATTATCTTCGATAAATGTCATATGTATTGTCTTTTTCGTAATCCTCATTCTTACATATTCCATAAGATATAGTTATTCTTGTAATTTTTTTTTTTCGAATGTTTCTCTCTCCATCTCTCCTCCCCGTCTAATCCTCAAACCCTAATTGTTAGATTGGTGATGATATATATTTCATCTATTGATTGTTCTTGGATGACATATCACGTCCCTTACGATGAGTTGTAAGGCATTGTTGAATGTACCCTTTTCTTAGACTTTTTCTTACCTACATACATATTGACTTAGTGAAACGACACAAAATGTCGTAACATTTAGTTGAGATGGAGTTATATTTTCTCTTTAATTTACATTTAGGTTTTTGCATTAAATTTTTCTACACTTATCCATTAAATCTCTGCCCCCTCCCCCGCCGCCCCCCACCCCCCGGCCCCTTATTCCTAAGTAACGTATATACACGGATAAAAACCGAACGTTTTTCGAATTTACAATTCACCCAATGAGTCTGACTCTCAGTAATCGTTAAATGTACGGAGTCTACCATGAAAACAATTATCCAAGGTGATTCCCAAATGTCTAACAAGAGAAGTCAAGTAAAGTCAGCGAGTCAGCACAGGCTGAGCAACGCTGGGGTACTTAGCGTCGTGTGGTCCGGAGGTACAGGTAGTGGTTGAGGGCCTCAAGTGAGTCTGAGCGCAAGTAGCTCAGTCACTACGGTAGGTCGGTAGAGTAGGAGACAGCAGGGGAAGAGGACGGGGGTTAGGGAGGGTCATTCCCGATCCTTTAGGACTTTCAATGGATTAGCATTAGAGGGACCCCGACTACATTATTGTCTGCTCTCAGATTCTTACAACACCCTAAAACAGAGACTTATATGTTTACGGACAGTACTTAATGTAACTTGACCTACTTTTTAAAATCAAGGATTGGAGAACTCCACCGAGTTTACTCTGAAAGGAATCACGACCTCGTTGTGGACTTTAAAGTAGGACAAAGTACAAAATAAATTCCTACAATTTTCACTGAAAAGTCCATACCTTCTACTCTGATGTAGAAGACTCCAAAGACTCCAAGTAGGACAACGACTTAACATAAGTCACGTAACATAACCCGGAGTTCCGTAAGAGTAACTCGGAGTCCCGTAAAAGTTCCACATCAATAAGTCAGAGGTTCGACACGCTACCTACGGTGCCTGACGTCGTGCGGTCCGGAGGGACAAGGAGTGTAAGAGTTCCATCTGGATCCATTGATCCATATGTCAATCACCATTGTCCTGTGACCCGTCTAGAACTCGGGAACCCGGAATCAAAGGAACAGGGATTTTATTTTCCTTTTTAGACAAAACGAATCGATGAAATTTAAGAAATTCAGACAAATCTAAGAACTAGGATTACGTTTACTTTATAATCAGAATAGCTTGTCTTAAAATACGTAATTTGAACACGGACTCACCAAGTTCGTGGAGACCTGATAACGTCAGATTCTGAAATGGCACAGACTCAAGGAAAAGTTTCGTACTTTCCGGGGAGATGTAAGTGAGGAGAAGGAAAATCAATAATCCACTCTATTAGGTCAATTAGTACAGAGGTTCTTCACAACAATAGTCATAATGCTTTCGAGAGAGGTCACAGTAAGTACGAATTTACTTTGCTAAGAGAAAATACAAAAAATTACTTTGGTAACCTCCAGAGCGACCTCCCCAAATAAGTAAGTTCGACTTTCTACATGGCAGCCACAATACAATCTAAATTTCTCGAAAACGTCGTCCTAATACAGATCTCACAAAACAGACAAATAAATACAAACAAATCCAACTTCAATTATTTCTCGAAAAGAACGTTTGGTACTCCTATTAATTATGTCCAAAGAGGGGACACCACGAAAAACAGTTACGAAGGTACCCCTTTTTACACTTTCTTATAACAAAAGAAATTCGAGTCAAGTATGTAGAAATGACTATTTGATACCTCGAACTCCTATTTCTTTTACTGTCTTAGGAGAGACACACACATATGTCATTATTTCAAATCTAGTATTTGTAATTATCACAAAACCGAAAACATTTGGTTGAAAGATTTTCATAAACCACAAAAGACATAGGTGCAAGTACCTGAGAGAGAGATATAAATTATGATGACGTACTGGAAAATCCAAATGTAAATGAAAAGCAAAAGGGGAACAAACTGGTCTTACCTGTACCTTAATTCACACTTGGGAGATACGTGTTAACATTTTCATTAATACTAAATGAAAAGTACACTCGTTTCTCAACGAAAATAAATTTCCGTAAAAATAAAAATCCTTTGAATTTTTTCCTAGTGGGTACCTAGATGAATACAACCCAGTAATTCTATAAAATGTACTCTAAAAATAACTAAACCAAAGAAACTGTCAATAAAGATGTGAGGGTCTAAAGAAGTAAAGAGGAGGAGTGAAAGAGCAGGAACTAGGGTGTCAGAAGTTATTAATCACAATCTCCACACCAAAAAAAAAAAGAAAATTATTGAGAATTCAAAATCGTTCAAACTTTATACGTTGTGTTATAATAATTGATATCAGTGATACGACATAAAATGTAGGGACACTGAATAAATAAAATATTAACCTTCCTTAGAAAACTGAGGGAAGTGGGTAAACGGGTGGGAAGAGATAGAGACCATTGGTGATTGGATAGTGTCCCCAAAAACACACACACATACACACATACACAAAAGCTTCTAAGGTGCATTTTCACTCTAGTATGTTATAAACAGAAAGAGACTAAATAAAGTGGTTCATATTACGGGAAGTCCAGAGGAGTACAACAGTGTTTACCGTTCTAAAGGGAGTAAAAATACTGACCTATTATAACATAACATATATATAGAGAGAGAGAGTGTAAAAGAAATAGACAAGTAGGTAACTACCCGTGAATCCAACAGGGGTATAGAACCTATAACATTTATTACGACATTAATTACCCCCACGTATATAGAAAAACTTAATCACAAGGATAAAAAACCCTTTTATGGGTCTTTACCTTAACGATCTAGTATACTATCAAGATAGAAATGGAAAAACTCCTTGGAGGTATCAAAAGGTATCACTGATGTGGTTAAATGTAACGGTCGTTATTACGGTCGTTGTTAACGGTCGTTGGAGTGGTCTTTTCTAACGAGTAAACAAAATGTTATCGGTAAGACAGTTCACACTCCACTATAGAGTAAAACCAAACCAAACAAAGGGACTACTAGAAAAGCACATACGTAACCGATAGTCATACAGAAGAGACCTTTTTATAGATAACTCAAGAGGACGGATAGACATTAACCTCACAAACAAAAAACGATAACTCAACATACTGAAGAAAGATATAAAAACTATAATTGTGGAATTCTCTATACACTAAACGTTATAATCCGTTCAGAGAAAACTTGACACCACAACCTCTTCTGAGAACCTGACGTTCCTCTAGGTCGCTCAGGTAAGATTTCCTCTAGTCGGGACCTTAAAGAAACCTTCCTTACTACGATTTCGACTTTGAGGTCATGAAACCGGTGGAGTTCGCTTCTCAACTGAGTAACCTTTTCTGAAACTACGACCCTCCCTAACCCCAGTCCTCCTCTTCCCCTGCTGTCTCCTACTCTACCGACCTACCGTAGTGACTAAGCTACCTGCGCTCAGACTCACTTGAGGCCCTCTACCACTACCTGTCCCTCCGGACCGCACGACGCTAAGTACCCCAGCGTTTCTCAGCCTGTGCTGACTCGCTGACTCGACTTGACTCACCATCACCAACTACATTTGTAATTTACTTGTTTATAATTGACACCCCGAAAGTATGTTAAAGTATATTTACGTCGAAACTGGATAATTCCTTATTCCGAAATCGAAATACATTTGTTCCTTGTTAAAAAAGAAGTTGAGTTCAAACCCGAGAACACTAAAACGTCGAACTGAAAATCGACAACCCGTAACGGAAATTTGACAGGAAACACAACCAGACTCAAGGTATAATGCATTGGTGAAATTAAGACTCGTTCGAATAAGACTTACCGGGAGAAAGGGAGAATAGAACTGGTTCATCAAGACGTGTGAAACACTCAACTTGAGTCAACAAAGATGAAAGTGGGAACTCACAAAACCACTCGAAATCTCAAAAAAACCAACAACCAGAGAGAACTATAGTTCTGATCAATGTTCCTTCATTTACTTGTAGACACGTCTGTAAAACTAAGAACTCTTTAGGGGAAAATGGTCATACATACAAATATACATAGAAACACACATTGATAACCGTACCCACTTATAAACAAGGACCTTAGAACTAACGTAATAATTTATAAGAGAGACCATTGCTTTACGTTACACCAGTTCAATGTATGAAAGAATCCTTGAAAACACGACCACGAGTCGCGAAAATATCTGATTTATGAGAATTACCGGACCGAATCCTTGTCTTCGCAAAGATTGTTGTAGAGACACCCTTTTTCGATTAACATTTATGGTTCGTCGACTAAATGTTTGTATGAAACCCTTAACCCCCGATAAATTCATCGAGTTCCTCTGCCCCAGGAGGTCGACTCCGACAAAGAGACACTATTCTAGAACAGTTCACTCAAGTAATTTCACTAACAGTAGTAAAACTTCATCTTGTATGTGGTTAATACTGTAGAGAGTGACGAAGAGAGAAGCAGAAACAGGACGAACTTTACAGACCAGGATATAAACGGTATTTCAAATTACTGGATCAGAATATTATGGTCTTGGACAACCACACTATATAGTGACTCGAAGTCTTTTTCCCCGTCAAACGAAGAGAGCTAACTTCTCCAGTGGGAACAACACTATATATTTTCCTCCGTAGAATCTTACACCTTCGACCTTCCCTAAATTAAGGAAAAAGAGTCAAACGCCTACCCCTTTCTCTCCGGATCTTTATTGGATTTACTGGTGACGTAATCAACTCAAGGGGACTCTCGTCTAGGACTTCGTTCTTGAACTCGTGTCCAACAAATAAACCCCTAAGGTCCTTCGTCTTCACTCCCTTGTCCCTCTTTCTGTCCCTCCCTCCTTCTCGGTTACATTCTCACACAATACTTCCAACGACGACAACCGTAAACCCCGAACCAAGACGGGGGTCTGAGGACGAGACCTTTCTATCCTCCGATCTCGTACCTATGTCGACGGGTACTTCGGGGGACCAACTCCAACATTGGAACCGGTCATTATAAGGTGTAAAGACCCGACAGAAACGGAAACCCGACTCAACCATGAATCGAAGTCTCTTCCATGACCTCTTGTTTCCCCTGTGGACACAACGGAACCACCTTCTACGGTCGGACTCAGGTGGGATGAATCTTGAAGGGTGGTACCGAATCGGACTTTAGTCTCGACCCGACACCCTTATACTGTCCCCTACAGTTCCTATAGAAGACGGTTGTCGTTGTGGTTTTTACCTAACTAATGTCGGTTGACATAGTAACTTAGTTCGTAACATTCTGGGTGGTAATTAAATAAATCATGATTCTTTCTTTTGCATGGCGATTCCTTCTTTTTATATTACGGCTCATTTGGTACTACAGGTAATTTACACTCTGTACGGACTATAATCTCTACAATTTTGTACCCTTTTTCGTAAAGGACCTTTACTACTTCACCATATTTTACTTATGATACTTCGGTACGACATCCAGATACAGAATGGTACCTTTCTATATGTTTTACACAAAATTCACTTTTGACGTCTTATGTATAATGTATTTGTCATACATCTTATAAAGTAATTACACATTTATTTGTCTAGTTATGTAAGGCTCACCTGAGTGTGTTTTGACTATTGTAATTGGAGGGGTCTCACCACTCTAATGATTACTATAAAAGGGTCACTCTTACATACACCACGGCACTTTGACTGGCTTTCTTCTGTATTTCTGCATTGCCGGATCTCTCTAGCACTGAACCATTCAGTACTGTTTAGTACTTTCAGTCCAAATTTCAGAGGGAGACTCACAACGAGTCAATTAATGACAAAGACGACTGACCCTCATCGTAACGGTAATCCTTGTTGACCAGAGAAAACGACTTAGTGTACGTTGGCATACGAAAAATATGTAATGAGTCTTCAGAAAAGGGGTCTCTCAGGGGGATGTACGAGAAAACGAATTCTACGAAGTATGGGGAAGATGAGGGAACTACTGTCCCTGAGTCACCCCGATCGATCGAAGTCATAACCGGATTCGTCTGTTTACGACTCTATTTCTACATCTTGACTCCTAGAATTCTGAAAATTATCTAACAAACCTTTAATAGATGAGTTTCTTTCTACCTCTGAAGGAGAAGGTGTTTTACGTATTATCTCAACCTTCTTCAATCTAGAACTTATACTATGTTAGGTTATGTAATAGACTAAGACATTACATGTATTGAAACGTCTGTCTGTAGTATTATTCAAGACCTTCCAAGAAATCACTCTCCCTTAAGTCAGGGTAAAACACTTTAGGTAAGGTCGATACTCGATAGTGTAACAATCTTCCCCGAAAAAAAAAAAAAATTAAAATTACTTTTCCGTTTAGACGAACAAAATTGAAGACGGGTTTTCGGAGTCCAATGGAAGACTTCATAAATTTACTGAGACTATAGAAGTTACGTTGTTATGAAGTTTATAAACTTTTCTCACTTGAACACAAGAGACTTCTGAAAGAAAACGTCCACTGTAAAGGTTTGCACTTTGGTGAACTCTCAAAAGACAAACACACAGACCAGCGATGACCTTTGACTAACACTAGACAGAACCAACGATCAAGACCGAGTTCTCTAAAGAGATATCCAGAGGATCTCTCAGGGGCAAATACAAGAGACATACCATATTTCAAACGAGATACCGTAAACTATCCACGACAATAAAGGTTATCTTCTAAAATTTCACTCACTTGTAACCTAAAAATTTTTTTAAGGAACAATAAATTCAAATTAGACACTATGTCAGAGAACGTAGAAACTGTGTGGTATTCATCTACCTCAAGGAACCCCGACAATGTCACAGACGGACGGGTGACAGTCTAGTGGTGATGGGTAGTGTCTTGGACCATGTAATGAACATAAGTCCAGTGTCAAATCAAATATTGAATAAAAATTACAAGTTCACCACAAAATTTTATAGGAAACGAAGTGTATTCATCTAATGATAGATGAATCTTTATCACTGAGGATCTACAAAATCCGTTATAACTGGAGAAGGGAGGGGTGTATGCATTCAACAACCATGCTAATCACTATTTTATAATACGACTTTTACACTGAGACTCTCAGTAAGGAAAAACCACTGCCATCTTTCTAAAAAAAAACACTTTAGTCTCACACAATTGAAAGACCCCATCGGTGACCTCCACACTCTCGTCACCTTTACGTTAAGGTCTCCAAAGACCATTTCGGTCTAACACATATAGGACACCCACCTAACATCTGACAACGTAATTTGGACTTCTCGAAATAAGTCTCAAGGGACATACAGAAAAAGAGATAAAATAACCTTTCCTCCCATCACTTACCATTGTAAAGTGTGTACATCTCTTAAGTCAAAACGAAAGTAAAATATTCAAGATATATATATATATATATATATAAAAAAAAAAAATGAAATTTGAGAAATAAAACATAACCCAATGTCGGTTAATTGTCACAACACCATCAAAGTCCGTTTGTCGTTTCCCTGAGTCGGTATACATAGGTAAGAGGGGGGTTTGGGAAGAGACTAGGTCCGACCGTGTATTGTGACACGTCTCCAAGTACACGATATGTTATCCAGAAACAACCAATAGGTAAATTGGTCCCACAGGGACTGAAGGGGTTTTGGGATTGATAGGGAAGGGTGACCGTTGGTATTCAAACAAAAGACACAAAACACTCAAGTGAACATAGTAAAGAAAAATCTAAGGTGTATATGTCCTACAGTATACCATAAAGAGGAAGAGATTCAGAACATAATGACTTGCTACCTTCAAAATGAACCTTCCCTGGAACTTTCAGGGAAGTGCAGGGTCGGGGACAGACTACCAACTTAAAAGAGATATGTAGAACCCAACTGGTAGTGGTCCCTACCCCGAGAGGACACGGGTCACAGAAACAAAACCCTACCGAGGTTCAGAGAGATCTTGAGTCGTCAGGTCGAAGAACACTATGTCGAACAGAAGAAACAAAATCACTAAATTTCTATACTTACCCCGTTCTTATTACTTGTTATTCCGAGTAGGAAAAATGAAACTCGTCTCGGTCAAAATAACCCACGGACGACCCAAGACATCCTCTTCCTTTACCGTTGGGTGAGGTCATAAGAACAGACCTCTTAGGACATCTGTCTCCTCGGACCTCCCGACGACAGGTATCCCAGCGTGTCTCAGCCTGTGCTGACTTCGCTGAATCGTACGTACGTACGTACGTAACCTCTTCCTTTACCGTTGGGTGAGGTCATAAGAACGGACCTCATAGGGTCTCTGTCTCCTCGGACCATCCGACGGCAGATACCCTATTGTGTCTTAACCTATGCTGATTTTCGTTGAATCGTCGTCGACCCAAGACACCCTTTCTCTTTCTTAATTCTATCGAGAATAGGAGGGTTTCGATTACTGTATCTCCCTCAATTATGGAAAAAGAGAGTAGTGAGGGAGGGGTGTGGACGATGATGTTGAGTGGTTCGGTTGCATATACTACTGGTCACTTCACTCGTCTCGTCGTCTCCCTCTTTAGTGACGGTGGATCTTAACCATTCCACCGGAGTCTCGGATGGGAATTCTTTACCCGCCCTGAGGACTCGAACATACTACTCGAAAACAACGAATACTCAGGTCTTCAGGTTTTCGATAAGAGACTGAGAGAACGATTCAATTAGTCAATTCGAATCGATTGAACTGTTTGTTATAAACCTGACTTGTTTTATTGTCTACTATAAAGAGAGTATTACTGAAGTAATGAAAAATTTAAAACATAACATTATATCGGTTAAATTGTTACAATGCTATCAAAGTCCACCGGTCGTTTCCTTAAGTCGGTACGTATATGTACATAGGTAAGAGGGGGTTAGAGGGAAGGGTAGGTCCGACGGCGTATTGTAACTCGTCTCAAGGTACACGACATGTCATCCAGGATCAACCAATAGGTAAAATTTATACCGTCACACATGTACAACTAGGACCTGTAACGTTGATGGAGAAGTAGAGTAAGCAGGGGGGTCCATTGATATACTAATAAGAGATTCTTACTGTTAATCTTACGTCACCAGATGGATTGGTGTAAAATTTTTATTAACTTTGAATGGAGAAAGTATTGACTCCGTCAAAAATTTTTTACCGGTCTTTAGAAGATTATAACTATCCACGCCCAGATACGCGGGACGAGAACTTATACTCAGTCGAACACTCACGAAATTGGTTATCTTATACCGTCTTTACTGTTATATACTAAAGGTCATGATCCAGTATTTTCCGTACTTTGAATACGGTGAAGAGAACCCTACAATTAATACCCTTTCGATTGACGAGATATCTTGATACTGATGCGACTCTAAAAATACGACCTCTTCGGTACGTATCCACGAGGTCAGTTGTTGGTGTCGGTTCGAGGGTCGACTTTGGGTCGTAGGACTCCCTCGGTAGAACTGTAGATGGGATAACCCGGTAGTCTACTAGGTCGGGGTGGGCCGTAGTCTAACGTACGTTAACTCTCTGGAACTTGTCTCGGAGGGTTGATTCGGAAAGGATTTAAGAACTGGGGGGTTTAATATTCGGTTTATTTTATTAACAAATTTCAACGATGACACTAAACAATATATCGTCATCATTGACCTGAAGGGTCCACCGAGTCACTATTTCTTGGAAGGACGATTATGTCCTCTACGTCCTCCGTATCTAGACTAGGGACCCAACCCTTTTAGGGAACCTCTTCTTTTACCGTTGGGTGACGTCATAAGAACGGACCTATTATGGTACCTGTCTCCTCGAACAGTCCGACATGTCAGGTACCCCAGTACTTCTCAGTCAGTGACTCGTGTGTTGTGAGAGAATGAGTTGACTTTGTTCATGATTCTGTATTTTATATTTAGTCGACACAGAACGTAGAGACATTTTACATAATAAATGTAAAAACTTGTCTCACATCTATATTAAACTTGGAGACCATCTACCACTTGTAGAATATAGAATGTGACACAGACTACAATAATACAGGAACTCGATGTGTCACTCAACGTTTATTTGATAAGATATCTGTTGAGTCGAAAAGATTCAACATACGTATGAAGATCAAAAAGGAAAAAGGAACGACGGTCATTAGTAAAGTGGTATAGACTTACACGGTGAAAGTTAAAATTTAGTATAAACCTCAGTAACACAAGTGTAAGTCCATGATATAAAGTAATCCTACAAAAGTTGTTTATAAACCACGTACGAATGAAACACAGCCCGTAACAAGATCCATGTTCTACTCCACGATTCGACGTTCTCTGTTTCAAACAGTTACTACATAGGGGTCAAGAATCTTAGTGTGGACTAAGAGCGATTCGGAAACAACTTACTTGACTATATCCTGTGACAACCTACCGGTTTCGTACATGGGTGTTACCTCAGACAGGAATCCCCTCACTGATCCCACCTCTTACCTGTCCTCTCGCACACTTTAATTTACCTCTACTAGTGGGACCTTTTTTCTCGTCAACCTGCCTCCCTTCCTAACAGTGCACGTTCACTTTACCACGATCTAAACTTTATTTCACCTAAAAGAAAACTTACAATAGTTTATCACGGATTCTCCCCAAATAGTCTATTGAACCGTCACCGACAAAACTAAATTCCTTCGACGAACAAATTTATGTTCTTTCGATTAGTACCTTAAGTAGTCCTTTCTTTTTTTAGTCTATAACTGAGTGACACGGTCTTAATAACGAAGTATAAAATACCAAAGATTTTATAAAAACTGTTACTACATCTACGTCCAACGGGTAATTAAACTTTACAGTGATAATATCTCTTGTTCTTCCCGGTGTGTCTTCCCAATCCACGGGAACGGTCCATTTGTGCCTTCATACTTGTGTTTATGGTAAAACACCATGTTTAGAACCCTATTTCATCTCGTATGTTCTCTGGATCTGTAAGGAAGAGAAAACCCTCCCTCGTCCAAACCAAATAACTCCAAAAATTAAGAAATTACAACAGGACCGTCAAAATTGTGGACCTCAAAGAAGAGCTGTAGTGGTCGTACGAGAGTCATTAACTGAGTCCAATTCAAATAGCGTTTACTCTTTTGTCTTCGAGAGGGAGGTTCACAGTATTCAAATCCTCCACAATGTCGATGAGAACATTGGTGTCACAGCATACCTACCTTTTACAGCATCTACCTTTTATTAGAGAGTTTCGGTTCTAGTGAAAAATTAGAAACCAAAGACGGGTCATTTTAAGAATGCAATAAGATCTGAAATTTAACCACTGAGAAATTAAAGAAAGGACTAAAAAGAAACACATAATTTCCTTTAATAACTGATAAATATCATAGGCAGGTACGACCCTTCTGACTCATTTCTAAAGAATAATAATAGAGAAGATGAACCACAAATTGGACTTTGTGCTCCATTTTGAAGTATATAACTGAAAGGACCTCATCTCACTATTTACAGTTCCTTCTAAAGTCTTACCTGGTTGGTTTCAGTATGTACAAATATTATAAATAAGACCCATCACTGTAAAAGACATCAGATAGGGTTAAATATCAAAACAGTATTAACTTCGTAGGAGTCGTAGTCCCTTACACTTTCGTGAAGAATCTCAGTTTCAAGGTAAAATAATTTAAGACGAACGGACTAAAGAAAGTTTTAACTTAGACAATGAATCGTACCGAGATTATAATCTATCCAAAGGAACCTCTATACATACCTATATCTCAATATCACAATCGGGACTAGAATAGGTCGAATTACCTTAAAAATCTTTTCATATAAGAATAAATCCATTAATTTTCTAAGATGTCTTCGTTTATATCTTCGATACCGTAATTCTAAACTCCACTATTTAAAGACCAACACTTTAATACGAAAGGTCGTCCCTAGTAAAACTTCCATCTCTCCTCCTGATCTCCTTTTATCACTGTAAAAATCCATAGTGATGTAAGGTTCCTGTCTCCTCGGACCACCCTATGTTAGGTATCCCGGCGTATCTCAACCCGTACTGACTTCGTTGAATCGTACGTTTGTTCGTACTGTCTATCCAGAAGGTTTTCTTTGTCTGGCACACCTAGTCACATGGACCATTAAGGGTCTGACGTAGGGTCTTTTTCCTAAGACAAAAGAGTCAAGATCTTGACTTCTGAAATCTCTTAAGATCTTCCTTGGACCCTTTCCGAGACACTGTAGGACGAGTGTCTTTGTAACTCGAACCAAACAAAAAATTATAACCCGACAAAGAGGAGGTCTGATGCGGTTTATGTACACACACGAAACAATACGACTTGAATTACTTTCCTTTATATTTGACTACAGTGTTACCCCGGTTAGACTACCTGAATTTGTGAACTATGAACACGTCCGAAGTCCGACAAAAGGAGTCAAACACGTAAACTGTTTTAAACATGAGTCCGACGAATTAAATGTAGGATTTATACGTATCCGGGGTAAAAAAAAGACCGAATAAAAACGAGTGAAAAAAAGGAAAATTTGAACTGAACGACAACTAACTTGTGGTCGAGGGCTCTCTACCGATTGTTCGAGCCAGGGTCCTTGGAGGACTCCCCGGGAGCAAGAGGACGAAGTCTTAGAACTTCGTCTCCCCCGGGTCAAATCTTCGGAAGACTCAATGGAAACGAAACCTTACTTTACTGATTTACTCGTCTGACTCTATATAGGACAGAAAGGGAAATTTGGAGACATTCCAAGTAGTTGTCTATCCATTTCTACGGAGACACATACCCGTAAGAACAAGGGAGTACCACAGTACTAAACGACACCAACCTGGGTCTCGAAACCTTGGTCCCCCAGTCTGAGGAGTCGTACTTATAACGATATCTTGGGACCCCTATCCGATACACTCACGTTGGCACCTTCACCGTATTCAACCAATTTAACGTATTGGGACCCGACGGCATGACACTATTTCTTTATTACTATACGTCATAAGAACGGACCTCTTAGGGTACCTGTCTCCTCGGACCGTCCGATGTCAAGTTCCCCAGTGTTTATTAGTCTGTACTGACTTCGCTGAATGGTGTATGTTGTGTTGTGTCGTAAAGTTCATTGGTTATTTCCCTTCTTTGACCCATTCAATGTCCCCTTTTCAAACTCCAATGCAAAGTGCGCCTTCAAATAAGATCGACCACTCGGTGACTCTCCTGCCGGAAACATCCGCCTGTAACTAACGGTATCGTCGAATAGAAACGTCTTCCCCACTCTTGTCGCCAGTGGAGGAATTCGAGGTCGTAACGTCGCAATAAACATTAAGTCAGAGTTGGTGTTGACACTTTAGACTTATCGTTAGGTAAAAAAACCAAAACAAAACCATCGAGTAAATTACCGATTTAGACTGGACTTGTCTGCACTTCGATAAGTACCAGAAATATACTTAATTATCCTTACAAGTATATAGACCAATGTTTTTATAATTATACAAATTGATTCTCTACGATGAGGTCCAAGGACGATCTCGTCAATAATATACTACATACGTGGTATAATGAAAAGACTTTACTTTTTGGTGGTTTTTGGTTAAGATTTATAAAGACTGGAGTTTCCAAAGTCTTTTCCTTGGATTTTGGACGTGGATGGTCCTTCCTTTTACCGGTAGTTGTCTCTGTGTCTGTACAGACATGAAAGTAACAGGATTAAAGTGCAATCCCTGAGACTTAAAAGAGAACAATGCATCTACTCTGGATTATAACCCTAAAGGATAAGACTACTGACAGACACCTTATACTCTTAATATTATCGGGGAAGAAACAGGGTAACATTTAATGTGTACGTCCCGTACTTTCCTCGTTGCACAGACGTATCTCGAACTGATAGTACGTAGATCAACAGGAGTTGGAGTTCACCTGAAGTACGATACCAGTCCTACCGACAGAGAATCGAAATAAATGTTGACACATAAGTAATATAACCCGAAGGGACCACCGAGTCTGCATCATCAACATATGTCCTTATAGATATAAATCTAACTAATAAATCGTTTAAACCGTACTAAAAAGGTACAACACACTAAAGAAAAGTTTACTAAATAATAAAAAAAGTATTTCAAGGTATTTTTGTGGGGAGCCCTGAAAATTCCTTTCCAACGAACCTAGTCCACCTGAGTTGTATGTAAAGACCACCACGGGTTTCATGTACGTCTATTCGTTACCCGGGTACCTTACTTAGAATGAGGAAGAACACAATACATAGTGTACCTCTTTACACTCGTTCTATGTTGGACCCAGGAATTTCTCTACCTACACTTACGTTCATTGAGACTTCTGTCGGAACGAACGAAAAATTAATGCTATGTACCTCATTTCAAAGTCTCTCTCACAACCTTTCCTTCCATCCCAGTCTTGACCCCTCCCGGAACTCGCGGGGATCACGTCTCAACCTGAAATAAAACACACAGTAAACACGTACTTACAACGTACATCTTCTTAAGAGACACTACTACACATAATTTGAAGTTTATTGATTTATATAAAATACAATGGACAGAGAGGATAATCTACGATTATACCTGTTCACTTTTAACCATGGTTTACGAAACTTTTATACTTCCCACTCTTCGAATTTTACCTTTTATTCATAGACAATATATATATATAAAGGGGGGGGACGTTAAGCTCTTGGTTAACACAGTAAACTGGGTAGAGTACTCTATATCCCCGACATTCTCGACCTGAACTTTCGGTCACAAAACCTACTAATACTCAGTGACGTCTAAAAACGTCTCTCCTCACTGCACTAGCCTCTCTACGAGGTCCTTCAAATAAAACCTTTAACACATACCTACCGAATTCGTCCCTCTCGTACCACCGACTCTCGACCTATCCTCGATAACATCAGTAGATCCACTCTTCGGTCTCTTCCGTTACCGTTGGGTGAGGTCATGAGAACGGACCTTTTAGGGTACCTGCCTCCTCGGACCACCCGACTGCAGATACCCCAGCGTGTCCCAGCTTGTGCCGACTTCGCTGAATCGTCGTCGTCGTCGTCCACTCTTCGTTATAAACGATGGACTTGGACCGTTCACCGTCACCCTTCTCTCTTTTACCTTTACGACCTTCGTCTTTGAAATTTTTTATTGAATATATGTTAACTAAACAGAGGTGAAAAGAATAAAATAAGGAGTTTCCGTGAAGATGTAACTATTCTTCCTCTGGGTTACTTTTCCTGAACAGACTACTATCTTACCCAAAAGGTCCTAAAGGAGTCCCAAATCCCGGTTAAAACATACATCTACACTTTCTAATAGACGGACTTTGGTAACGGAAACGATCATCCAAAGAGAAAGAATTCTTTAGAAACCTAAGGTATTCGCAAGTAAAGGTACTCTTTGTAACTCTTCTCGTCAAATCAGCCTGCGTAGTCAAGAGTCAAACGTCGACTGAGGACAAAAGGAAACTCGAGGACCGGAGACGTCACGGGTAAAACCCTTGGCTAGACTGTAGGAGTTAAGTACGGGGAGTAGAGGAACCAAGGTCACTGGAAGAGAAGGAATTGTGGAGACGTCAGGTAAGTCACGGGTGTGAGAGGAGAAGAGGGAAGACTCTATCACTAGAGACGGTGTGGGGAAGGAGACAATCTCAGGGGAGAGAGGGCAGACGAAAGAGAGTGATCTGGACAAGAAGACTGAGACTTAAATAAGGGATCTAAGGGTGGGACAAAAGACAGACCGGAAAGGAAGGAGGTGAGTGAAGTAAAGAAGGAACTACATGGACCAATAGACAATGCCCATGGAAGAGTAGGGAAACTAAAAGAGTCTCTTCATGAGGAGAGAAAGAGGTTGAGACTCAGTTGTGTCGTCAGATGAACCTAGAGACACTTCACTCCAGCGAGTCAGCACAGGCTGAGAAACGTTGGGGTACTTGACATCGGGTGGTCCGAGGAGGCGGGTACCCCAAGAGGTCTGCTCTTATGACCTCACCCAACGGTAAAGGAAGAGGTCCCCTAGAAGGGCTGGGTCCCTAGCTTGGGTCCAGAGGGCGTAACGCCCGTCTACGAAATGGGAGACTCGGTGGTCCCCCCTAGAGACATTACTGAGGTATTGAGACATTGGCTAACAACAACAACTCAACGATTCAACTCAACTATTGAGACAACAACAACTCAACGATTCAACACAGGGTGAGAAAACGCTGGGACACCTGATATTGGGTGGTCCGAGAAGACAGGTACCCTAAAGGGTCCGTTCTTATGACCTCACTCAGTGGTAAAGGAAGAGGACCCCTAAAAGGACTGGTCTCTACAGATGAGCGTAGAGAACGTAACGTCTAAGAAATGGCGACTCGGTGACTCCTTCGGGTTGGCTAATGATAGAGAGAATTTACTTTCTAAATTTCCAATTGTCTTGGGGACTACAATGAACCTCTAGAAAAACAAATATGGGAAAGTACAAAAAGAGATTGTTCGATAAGGTTTGCAAATAATAAGAGAAGTCCCTAGGTCAAAGAAAGAATTAAAGAAAGAGCCGTGAATTCGAACAGGACGAATATAGATTACGTTCAGTGATCCTCTTTAGGAGGGCTGAAATGTATATGGGGGGTCCCAAAAACTACAAAATGGAGAGTAGTTACTGTCTCGTCACAGTAAGGTAAGATTTAGGACAAAGAGTCCCGAAGGGTTACTAGAGGAGTGGATAGATATTTAAGAGTATCATAACTGATAAAATAGTCAACCCTATTAAACTGACGTTTATTGTCTTTTGGGTTTGACTGTTCCGAATTTATTTTCCGATGTACTTTCTACAGAACCTTTATTTCTGTAAAGGTCTCAACGAATTAAGTACTGAACTGTAACAGTAGTTTCTGGGTCAAAGAAATGGAAAGGAGGGAAGGTAAGTGTCATATAATTGAAATAAAAGAGAGGTTCGAACAGGGTAACCGGTCCTAGTGTAGTGTACGGGAACGGTTTTAGTCAGTCACCGTCCCCCTTACCCCAATTGACTATCCAAATATTAACAGGTCAAACGTCCGACCCCAACCCTTGCTCCGGTCCGAGGAGAGTTCATATACTGAAAAGTCATCGACTTGTTTTGACCTTAAGACAATCCCTTCGTGTCCCCCTTCTCGACGACCCCTCTGATGAGGATCACCGAAGACGTTGTGGAGGAGTCACGACTTTCCGAAACGAAGGAACTAAATCCTCGTGACTAAAAGAACGAAGAGACTTATCAGAGATGTAGAACCAAATGAATTACCTAAAAAAGGAGAAAGAAAGAAAATTTAAAACCGAAAGGACCATACCAATGGAGTAGTAACAAATTTTAGCTTTATGTCAACTATATGTCACACGATTAAAGACGACATGTCGTTTGGCTAAGGCAAAATACACAGATATAACTACATAGAAGAAAATTTGTAAGAAAAGGTAATACCAAATAGTGTCCTATAAATCAAGGGACACGAGATGTCATCCTGGAACAACAAATATGTAGGATATATATGACCAAACGTAGCCAAGTAGGGTTTGAGGTTAGGTGGGGAGGAGGTGAGGAAGAGGGGGAACCATTGGCGCCAGACAGGAGGTACAGACACTCGGACAAAGACAAAGCACATCTCCAAGTAAACAGAGTAAAATCTAAGGTGTAGACATCGTATACCATAAACAGAAACAGAAAGCCTGAATGAAATGAGCAACGACGTTTCAGATAGGTACAACGACGTTTACCACAATAAAGGAGAAAAAAAAAATAACGACAGTGGTAGAGAAGAACTAGTCACCACAAAGTACCCTGAATCAGTAAAGATACTAAGGTAGACTATGGACATACGACTATTAAGAATTTAGATGTAGATACGACTGAAGGTAGAGAACTCGAGGTAAAAGAAAGAAAAGTAGAGAAAAAACACAAGATATAGAACTAATTAGTATAGTAAATGATTCTTACAACGGAGGACAACAAACAAAAAGGGAATCATCGTCTGGGGAAAAAAAGATAAGAGACGTGTAATAGAGTTGTTTATTTTTGTTGTCGTTCTTTTAGGGTAAAGGTCAGAAAGAACGTCAATTCATACCGGTTTACTGACTTTAGACCGGTCACTAACAATAAATCCTCACAACACACACGCAAGATCCCTTCCGTATGCAGGGAATCCCGGGAAAAACGGGTATAGAGAAAAGAAAAGGTGAGAAATTTAGTCTTACTACTGATCTCAAAGTCTTTAGTGGAATCTGGGACGTCTCTACTTCTACCTTAGGTCTTGTCTTTCTACGACCAAGAAATATTGGTATCTCGACGGTATAGTTGAAACCTTACGAAAGACATAAAAATGTACCGTTCAATCAAGAACAAATAAGTCCGGTGGTAAACATACACAACCTCCACCCATCTTTACAAAGAGACAAAAACAACGAATTCGTCAAAAACTGTTAAGCATTCTCCATAAAGATAAGAACAATGAATTCGTCGAGTGGGGGAAAGAGGGTATTGGATTAAGGACCTAATATCGATATTTCATCCTTCGATCCAGGACCTTTGTTATATTTTGGCCCTGTTCTACTGGGCAAGATGTGAGTATCTAAACAGGGTTCATTTGTCAAACTGGCATGGTCGACATTCGTCCCTGTACAACCTACCTTTAAGTTGTATAAGACAACTACCCATATAGTAAACCTTGTTGGTGATCAACAAACTTATCAAACCGTTCTTCATCAATCCAAATCCTACAAGTTTGGAATATTGAAGTAGTTGGTCGCCAAGATAAAGGTCCATACATTTTCGGAGGATGTGCACATGACCCTCCAAACATACGGAACAACTGGTGAGACAACAATCAATCTCGTTTGTAAACCTTTGTTTCCGTTAACGGACCACCAGGTCACCAATCCTGAGGTCCGAAAGTGACGGCTCCCACGTCCAAACTATAGACCAGTCCCTTGGTTCTAGATCGTTCGACGCACCGTTTCGGTTTTTTGTCTTTCCCTTTTTTTCACTTTCGCTGAAGTTACTGACACTTGTTCTACACCTACTGATTCACACAAGTTAGTCGACTTAAGATATGTCATCAATTTTACTTTCTTGATCTTTATGTGCACAGTAATACCCATGTAGAGTTCTTATCACAACTTGTTTTTGTAATTCAACACTCAATATATTTCGTACTACGGTAAATATATCAAACTTTTTTATGTTCATTTTTAACCATCGTCATATCGACAACGAAAGGGATAAGTCCCAGAGTCACAAAAAAATGGACCGTATATGACAATTCTCGCGTTATTAAATAGAAGGAAAAGGTAAGAGAAGGTAAGGTCGAGTAGAAGTTGTGACGGTGGTTAGATTAGGAGACGACTTTTATGGAACCTAAAGGATGGCACATAACCTATTACGTCAGGTTAGAAAACCGTACCATAAGTCCTATCAAAGATCTTAGTAGTCGGAAGTGGAGAAGGGACAGGACATAAATGAACAAAAGGTCGTCCAAGAGTTCAAAGGACACGAACGTCCGTCAGACAGACTCACTGAGAGTTGAGAATGGGAAAAAGTGACCCGTCTTCGAGTTTATATCCAAAAGTTCCGGGTCTAGGTCCCAGTAAGAAACAACCCTTAGGTAGATGGAAGGGAGAGGATGTGTCCTAACCAATAACTGAGGAGACAGACGAAGGTCCTGAGACACGTGGTCGCCATGTTCGTGTACCGAACCACATAACGTCAAAACTGGAACAAAACTAGAACAGAACACGCAGGATTGAGATTTTAGGAAAACATATTAAAGTCGTGTTTCAGACACCAGTAATTTCCAACATAATTTCTAAAAAAAAAAAAACATTAAACACTCTCCTTTTCGAACGGAACTTATATCAAACATGAGTACAGAGTCGAAGAAAACTTTTTAAATGTTTATAAGATTGTGTCACTCGAAATCCCCTTTCCCGAAAAGTTCAAGTAGAAATGTTCTTGGTATTTCTACTTACTACAATATAAAATCCCCTTACTATCTTTCCTAATATACCCTCCTAAAATTCCGAATGAAAATTCGGTCCTTTTTGGATCCCTACTTAATCCACCACTAATTTTTTTTTAAGAAGGAACTCTTATATGTATGTATGACAAAAACCCCCCTCCCCAAGAAAAGGGGACTTAACAATTTCACTAAGAATGAGTGATGTTTTATTTGTAGTCTTTTTACTTTATCTTCAAAATCTTCTTATAATTTAAAACCACTAAAACATAAAAAAAAGGATCCGTGTCTCTGTATTTTAATATGTTTTTGTCTTAGTATGATATTTATGACAAAACATTGAAAAAAAATTTGGACTGATAGAACTTGCACATAGGTACAGTTGGTTAACTCGAAGTAATAGTAAGAAAAATTTAAGTCCGTATTGAATAAAGATTTAACATATTTAGAATACACGTGTCGTATCCGTCGTGGGTCTCGTTCCATATCTCGTCAAAATCGAGACACCTTCCAAAAGAAAATCAAGGAAACACTACTACATTGTTAAGACGTAGAACCAACACCAATGTACTTAATATATGTACACTATTGTAAAATATCTTGTTATATATTATGTGTATGTACGTGTGTACATGTGTTTTACTTACGTACATTTTTGACTACTTTAAGTTTATTTGAGACATCAGGTCAATTGACATAACACGGTTACAATTAAAGAACAAAAACTGACGACGACGACGATTCAACGAAGTCAGTACAGGCTGAGACACGCTGGGGTATCTGCTGTCGGGCGGTCCGAGGGGGTAGGGACCCTAAGAGGTCCGTTCTTGTGATATGAATATATATATTGTACAATGGTAACCATCCTCGATCCATTTCAAATGAGACTGGTGATAAAGCCGCTGAAGAAAACTAAAGTAAAAAAAAAAATTAATCTTTTTTCAAAGGAAATACAGATAAAACAATAAAAATTACCTACAGAATGTCTAATAACATATTTGTATGTCATTGAATAAAATGGTTAAGAGACAGACCTCGAAAATAATCATTGTTAAAACACTACTGGTTGTAACATCTATAAAAAGTTTTGATAAAACGTATAACAGAATAGAATTTCTCAGTGATATCCCAAGAACATTCAGTAAAAGGTTACTCATATATGTCAAAAGTACTAGTACGACGATGACGACGATTCAGTGAAGTCAGCACAGGCTGAGACACACTGGGGTATCTGCCGTCGGGTGGTCCGAGGGGGCAGGGCCCCTAAGAGGTCCGCTCTTGTATGTAATATATTTTACTCCGTTTTGACAGGTCCGCCCTATTAATTCAAAGGATCCATCCATAGCGTCGTCTTGACACTAAAGACCGAAAAGGTAGACGGATAACGGTTCCTAGTCCCTATAACTTGAGACAAGGTTCCTTGTCTTCTATATTTACTTTCACCACGGAATAAGTATGTGTCCAGTCATGTAACAAAGAGTTCCCGCTTTATAAAAATCTTTTCTAAGTAAGTTTCCATTCGACTTACCGTCTGAGTCAAGATGTACAAATAAAGTTCCTATTTCGGTATACTCATCAATACGATTGAAAATGATATAACAGGTAAGACTGAAACTCTTCTGCTCGTACTTGTGTCTGAAGAATTTTAGTATTACATGAAGTACAATGAGGAGTCACCAACTCCCGTCTCTATCCATACAAAAACCGTTTCGAGTATAATTTCCTCCTAACAAAGGGAAAAACCGGACTGACAATGGTATATGAGAATATCAACTACTTTCATAAAAAAGGAACAACGACAAAAAACTGTCGTCAAAAGTAAAGTGAACATAAAATAACCCCAAAGGGACGACCGAGTCTACCATTTCTTAGACAGACGTCACGTCCTCCGGACCTAAGTTAGGGACCTAGTCCTTCTAGGGGACCTCTTACCTTACCGATGGGTGAGGTCATAAGAACGAACCTCTTAAGGTACCTGTCTCCTCGGACCGCCCGATATCAGGTACCCTAACACTTCTCAGCCTGTAACAGAAACTAGGTCCCTTGAGTCAATAAAACAGTAATCTCGAAGAGTGAGTCTGGTCACTCTTCTTATATTACTTATAATAAGGAAGAGTATAGGTTGTTTCTTCTGAATGTGAACAGTTATTCTAACCACTACTCGTACTTCACTTCAACTTCACTTCAACGAGTCAGTGCAGACTGAGAAACGCTGGGGCACCTGACATCGAACGGTCCGAAGAGACAGGTACCCTAAGAGGTCCGTTCTTATGACCTCACCCAATGGTAAAGGAAGAGGTCCCCTAGAAGGACTGGGTCCCTAACTTGGGCCCAGAGGGCGTAACCTCCGTCTGCGAAATTGGAGACTCGGTGGTCCCTATAACACAAATAAACACATTATAAACTTATTTTTAAACAACTCCATTAATTATAACCATGAAAAGGTTACTCCGGACGTAACTTTACAAATCTAAATTGAAAAATATGTACTTTTGAAGAAAGTTTATTGGAATAAAAGACAATGAAAGTGCACAAATGAAAAATAAGGTCGAATCTTTTTAATTGAAAGAGAGTCTAAGAGGAAAACCTCGTCAGTGTGTATACAAGACGTAAAAGAGTAGTCGGGGTAGTGTAAGATCGGGAAGGAAGAAACTTTGACGAAAAGAGTAATATAGGTCCCTCAATAAATGTCTGATTTAGTCACATTACGGTTGTTTGTAATCTTAAATAACAAAATGGGAAAGATAAACACGGTAAACATTGAGTATATAGAAATATCTATAGAAACCAACTTTAAGGTTTAAAACTATCGTTTTCGTCTATCAATAATTGAAATACTTAATGGGTAGACAGAGAAAAGAGAAGAGTATTAATATATTTGTAACTGACGTCTGTTTTTGACGTTTATGAACGGATTTGACCTTAAATTTTATTTACTTAATACCTTTTCTTTTAAAAGAAAGAAAACGTATTATAGGAATTTAAAAACTAGTTAATAATCAACAACGAACCCTTGTTTTCATATTAGTCTTTATGATTACTGCATTCACAAGACATAACACCCCATTAGGATCAAACCCAAAATCTGACCGGATACGGATAGTTACAGAAATATCAAAAGACCCATAAAAAGAAGAGGAAATACACAAAACGAAGAAACTTTGATAAGTATTTGAAGTCTATGACAAAACGACTACTTTTGAAAGTCATGTAAAGTCCTCATTTAATCTCAGGTAGTACTCTTACAAGATTTCCCGATACAAGCGTACCAACGAAAAATACAAGTACCCAAACAACGACTACTTGACATCCGGTCACAACTATTTAACAGCTCGACTTAACGGAGTGTAGACTGAGGGAAAAATCCTCAAACGTCCATCATGATCACTTGGCAGGGAGGAACTTGTACACCTTACTTACTGGAGGAATAAGAGATCAAATTGGAACTCGACACTTTGGGGGAGAGTCGACCCCGGCCAAGACGTGCGCCGACGGACGGACCGGACAATAATGAGGTACTTAGTAACGACCGGAATAATTTGATAAAACCCGTCGTCGGAAAGGTAAGAGGAGGGTACTTGACACTTCTAACCTCAACGACGTCGTCGTCTCAGGGTCACACCTTAACCTTACACTTCCGTCCTTCCCAGTGACCAAACATAATGTCCCAAGATAGCATGTCTTGTCATCACAGACGAGTAACTCCGGTCAACCACAGAACTTTAAAAAGAATACAAAATTTTTCATCTGGGTCTTTCACATAAGAACTTTGCGATCGTTAATTCTACGAACATTCCGTCAAACTGGAGGGGTGGGGGTGGGGAAAAGGGGAAGTAAAAGTGATACTGTTTACTGTATTGAAGAAAGTCCAACTTTATCCCTTTCACCCCGGTCACAGTGTCCGACCATATTCCCACTTCTACTCTGTACATTCCTGATTAATGTTTTGACTGGTGATCGATCACGATCAGACACCTCCTTTAGGAGACTGGACACAATTCCTCTGTAAAATTAATACATTGGACTTACAAAGTAAAATTTCTAGTCAGTGAATCTGAGTTCCTCCAACACGAATGGACTACCGTATAGTGACATATAACTTCTCGTTCCCACTCTTGAGTCGAAAAGATTGAGGATCAGGTGACACAAAGGTAATATGGTGTATTGAAGGGGTAAACAACAACCAACTCCCGGTATAAACTTGTTAAGAGTCGGAACAACTACCTCTATAAATAGTGAGTAGTCTTTTATGAAGAAGGTATACTCCGACAAAGTATGAAGAGTAACGGATTGAGGAATTGTTGTTGTTCTATCCGTCTGTTACATAACCAAAGGATGACGACGATATTGTTTATTCAAATCACCGAATTTTTTTATGTTTGTATAAGGGAATGCCAAGACTTACAGTCTTCACATTTTAGTTCCATGGTCGTCCTAATGTGAAAGGGATCTACGAGCACATCTTGTTCTCGGAAACGAAAAAACGAAAGAGATGGAAGATCTCCGATGGACGTAAGGAACGGAGCTCCAGGGTGCAATATAGAGTAATTTATCATAAGGTGATTGAGACTAGACGACGAAGGGAATATTCTTGGGATATTCATGTAACCGGGGGGTACCTATTAGGACCTACTAGGTAGGGGTCCCGAATTAAATTGCTTTCACTTTCACAATCATTAAGTCAGCACAGGCTGAGAGACACAGGGGCACATGACATCGGGTGGTCCGAGAAAACGGGTACCTTAAAAGGTCCGTTCTTATGACCTCACCTATTGGTAACGGAAGAAGGCCCCCAGAGGGGCTAGGTCCCTAGCTTGACCCCAGAGTACGGAACCTACACCTAAGAAATGGTAGACTCGGTGGTCCCTTCGGGAAATTGAATTACTATAGAGATGTTTCGGGAAAAAACGGTATTCCATTGTAAACGACCAATGTCCCTAATCCCATACCGATAAACCCCTGGTAACTAGATAGATGGTATCAGTCAGTGGACGAATGTTGGGTCTTAAAGGTTTGACAGGAAAAAGTGGAGATCAAGACTTACAAAGGTTTAATTTAGGGTAAATAGTCAAACGAGTGTATGGAAAAACGATCGGTAAAAGAGAGGAGGGAGACACGAGGTAGTCCTGAAAGAGGAAAATCTGATCTGGACAAGATCTTTACCCTCCCTAACTGTGGTGGGTGAGTCTACTGACGAGTAGGAAGAGCCGTGACCACCCCTTACCTAAAGACCCTCGTAAAGGTCTCGAGTGAGACATAGAGACTTGTACACGAAGGACACTCTTACAATCTATTGAAAACCTTAAATGTCTTCAGTAAAAGTATAAGATGACACATACATAAACCTTAAACCTAGTCCTCTCTAAACGAAGGAGACAAACCTATATCCAGTATAAACTTAATAACAACCACCTTCAGAGTAACCACTCAAATAAATTTTGGTCCCCACCAAGAAGATTTAGATCCCAGGGATTTGGGATTTCCGAGGTACCTTCCAGAAGTACCTCGGTCTGGAGACCCTGACACGTTCCAGCATACTGACAAAAGGACCTTTCTGACCTGGTATGGAGAATAATCTAAAAATTTCTTCAATCACTGGGTTCTTTCCAATTACTGGTCAACTTGACTACCACCCGCCAAAGAAAAGATAAAGGGATTATCCATTTTCCGGGAACCTTCATGTGACTCACATGAAAAAGTATACATTATAGAAAAAAGTCGACCCTGAGTTGCAAAAGGTAAGGATACCTTTATCTGGAGGGTACTTCCAAATAAGACAAAGACGGCCGTATAAGACTCTGTAGAAACCTTCTCCTGTACCCTTTGGAAACAATTCACATTAGACATAGAACCTATCCGTTATATATTAAACAAACAAATCTGTCCTTCACTTCTATTTTTTACAACAGGAGGAGTGGGGGTGTGGGGAGACTTGTGGTCTACAAAATGAACGTAAAAAAAGGTCGTGAATAAAGAAACCTCGACTTTTGATTAGAGAAAACTACAGAACAGTACGTAAAGGGAGAGTAGAAACTAGTGGTAAATGGGAAAGAAGACAGACTGAGGAACGACGACGACGATTCAGCGAAGTCAGCACAGGCTGAAACGTTGGGGTATCTACCGTCGGGAGGTCCGAGGGGGCAGGGACCCTAGGAGGTCCGTTCTTATGACCTCACCTAACGGTAAAGGAAGAGGTTACGTACTTTCCCTTTCCCTTTCACTTCAGCGAGTCAGTACACACTGAGAATCGCTGGGGTACCTGACTGACGTCGGATGGTCCGAGGAGGCAGGTACCGTAAAAGGTCCGTTCTCATAACTGAGGAATTCAAAGGAGTATTTCTTACATATTATAAAAGGACGGAAATAGTAATTGAAATGGAAGTGGAAATAGGTATGAGACGGAATACCCTTGGGTTTTCTACTCCTGACTGAACCTTAAACGACTCAAAAGTATGTAACGATCTATCCACTCCGAATTACTATCATTTCCCTACAACACATACACATACCGTTTTTCGTTTACTTGGGTTAATAAAGGACAAACTTATTTTGTACTTATTGAAGTACAATAAATTTCGAATCACTCGTTTTGTTTACTGGTTTCCACTAATAAATACGAAAGACTTAACATTTCCGAAAATTTTTGTCCACGTTAAACCTTAATTCGAATCTACTGACGTTTTCCCTTAAGTAATTCCAAGTGACTGAACCGTCTCGTCAAAACTTCGTGGTCCGTCTTCTCCCTCTAATTAAAAGGTAAGTTATTTTAGAGGAAAGAACTACTCAAATAGAAGGAAAAAACAACAACAAACATTTATACACCACAAACCCTTTTAATGGGGAAACTGTTATTTATCCTATATATGTTTTTAGAGAAACTCTTGAAACCCTGTAATACGTTTTATTACGAATTGATGATACTTTCCTTATGTAACGAAAGCTGTTTTGAGTGAATACAAGTAAAAACAAATTTTGTTCTTACATTCAGAGTAAACGGGAGTAAATTGGTAAAATATCTATCTTTTTTTAGCTATAACCCTATCTACCAGAAATATCGTAATACATTGATAAATCACTGTTTCAACCACTATTTTGAGTCCTCAGGTCTTTGCCTGAGTCGCTAGAGAAAATAATATAATATGACGGACACAAGATATCTTTCTCTTTTCCAACTTTCAACTTCCTGTATCTAAAGTACGGAACATTTACTTTGGTGTTACTCCACATGGACGTGTGGGTGGTCGTGTCGACTTTGAGTGGCACACAACCGAACCTACACCTCGTCGACCTCGACAGCCCATACCGACCACCCTACCGACCACCCTCACACTGTTCCGTGTCGGTGTGCTTTTCGTCAAACCGTCGACCATTGTAATTTGTACGAAGGAAAACCGGATTGTCAAGACAAGGGTACGTAAATGGGTTCTTTCCAGACATATATTGACGAGTGTCGTCGAAACAATATTGGCGACTTTCGATCTTTGTCGAGTATACAAGTAGTTGAACATCTCTCTGTTTAACACCATATAAATAAATGAATAAGGTACCTTATGATGAGTAGTTACTTTTCCTTCCTTGGTAACTACATTCGTTGTACCACTGACCTTGAGTCTTTGTAACAACTCTCTTTCTTCGTCTTTGTTTTTTCTATAAGACGTACTAAGGTAAATATACCTCAGGACTTTGTTAGTTCTCATCAAGATCACTATCTTTAGTCTCCACCCCCACACCCTCAACTGACGTTTTCCCGTACTCCCATGAAAACCCCACTCCCTTTACAAGACATACAACGACTTTCGCCACCGAGATAACCGTATGTGTACAGGTTCGAGTAGTATCACACATGAACTTTCCCCCGTAAAATGACATACATTTAATATGGAGTTATTTCACTAAAAATTTTTCTCCTAGTACTCTATAATTCCATGACTTGTTGTTTCGTGTCTACCACATTTCGCATTTTATAAAAATGGTACGGTAACTTAAAAGAGACCAGGTAATAGAGAGAGTTTTAACATCAGGAAGACAATGCCAGGGGAACGGTAAACAGACTCTTACGTATATTGATGTTCGGTCGTAGGGTAACACCTTTTTTGACTTGTCAGGCGGGTACGTGTAAAGGTGTTCGTTCAAAGAAGACACGAACTCTTATAAAACGGTTAAATTCGTCGTTAGTACCCTTAGTAAATCTCGAAGGTAATAATTAAGAAAAAATGAATGGTTTTTAAATGTTCGTGTCGATATATACGTTTATTTTATTGTAGGCCTCTGTACGGTTCACAAAAAGACAAGAGATCCTCCTTCAAATCTCCTAAACATCTGACTCATCCAACTTAAATATCGATATAAGAGACGAATTTTTTAGATTTTTATTCCTGCAACCGTAGTTTCAACCACAAGACTCAGTATAAAATTTGGGACATTCGGACACCGAAACGTTTTACGATAAGTCTTTTGAGATTTGACGCATAGGTTATATAAAAACAGAACGGTTGAGGAGGTGGTCGAAGAAAGTCACTAAAGAAAGTCGTTACAGATTCTGATCTTAACATCAATATACCCAGGAGAACTTTACTCAAGATCCATATTCTACTCTCGTTGGAACGAAGATTGACTTAGTTTCTAAGGGTTCTCGAAAGAGAAATCATATGAACTCCTAATAAGTCATTGGGTTCCGTGTGTTACCTCTTACTTTCACTCATTTTTAATCACTAACATAAGTAAGACAACGAGTTGATTTTGTGCTTACAGTGGTCATAAAAGACACTGACACGGATAACATACTATCCATAGAACGCTCCGACGTCCCATATTTCTACTTTTTCTTATCATAGAAGGGAGATCCTTGAATATTAAGTCATTCCTCTGTCTGTGTTTGTTTTAAAAAGTAAAAGTTTTATGTTAAGGATTTTATTTGATACACGTTCCCGTCGGACCACACGTAATCGGAACCTTACAATTCAGGTAAATCGGATTACACAGT
Organism: Capra ibex; assembly: GCA_006410555.1. Taxonomy (NCBI): domain Eukaryota; kingdom Metazoa; phylum Chordata; class Mammalia; order Artiodactyla; family Bovidae; genus Capra; species Capra ibex. The sequence continues at coordinate 41,232,220 of SJYO01052474.1, read as the reverse complement.
AAATTTCGGTCACAAAGGAATAACTAAAAGATAGATTTACTAAATAGATAATTAAATCACCTCACAATTTCAGAGGATGACAGGACATAATGACAGAGAAAAGGGGAAACCCAGATAATTATAAACGAAATATATAAATCCAGGAGGGTACGAGCCACGTATTTCTAAATGTTTATAGTATACCATAGGAGAACAACCTAACTGGGGACATAGTAAGGTATTGCTAAAAGAAACAGAGAATAATGTCGGAAAAAGAATTTCAGACAAAACAGATTATAGCGATGGCGTCGAACGTAAACCAAACATAAACGTCCCGCATAGAAAAAGGTAAGGAAGTGTAAGTCAGACACACACAGGTACGGAGACTTGACCCTCAGAACATCCGTCTCATTACTATCCAGAACAAAAAAAAGTTAACCTATTAAATAAGATAAACGTAAGTTTTACAAATAACTATCCATACACGAATAACGGTAAAACAATCAACAAAGAACCGACAAGACATTAAGGAAAGAAGGGGCGAGAGAAGGAAACACTAAACTGCCAAAAGACATCATCATACGACTCGACGGAAACAGAAAGAACATAGACCCTTATAATCCCTCCTCACCTACCTTTCGTAGTAACCTCGATGTCGGTCCTACTGGCGAGACGGCACACGTGTGACCCCCACCTCCACTCCCTACGAGTCCCTCAAACACCCCTTGACGTTCACCTAACCACAACGACCGTCCACTTTACACTCCTCCTAACACCCTTAGTTCCGAACACACATCGTACCTTCTGAACTCCGAAGGAGAACAATTCAGTCATCAAAAGTTGACTGAAAAACAGTAGATCTTCTAAAAAATTTTTCACAATCATGGATCTAGGGTCCTGACAACTCAATGGTAGAAATCCTTCTCTATTACATTAAGACACATCTTTAGGTGTGACCTATCGTGTCAATTGTCCTTTCAATGTTGAGTTTTTTTTTTTTTTTTTGTTCATGTTTCACATTCTCCATCTGAGAACGATGAGGGAGATAAAATTCACTAATTTATATAGTAGAATTTATACAAGAGTAATATTTTTACAACTTTAATGTTTTTAAATCATTCTTTTTCTCCACTTTTTGGGGGAAACTAAATGGTTGGTTTCCATCGGGAATAATTAAGAAACTCGTAAAGGACACTAAAAGTAAAAGTCATACGTAAAATACATCAAAACACATGAAAACATAAAGTATAAAAAGAAAAATTTTTTAATAAAGACAAAAAGAACCAACGCGACCCAGAAACAACACCACGGACGAAAAAGAGCAACGCCGTCCACCCCCGATGATAAGTGGTACCATGTACCCGAAGAGTGCCACCGCCGAAGACAACAACACCTCGTGTTGTCTTCGAGCACCGTGTGCTCGAAGTCGTCACACCGTGTACCCAAATCAACGAGATACTGTACACCCTAGAAGGACTTGGTCCCTAGCCTGGGTATAGGGGCGTAGCCGTCCGTCTAAGAATAGGTGACATGGTGGTCCCTTAAGGATCATATAAAGAAATTTGTACTTATGAAATGTACAATATTAAGAAGTGTTTATCGAAATCATCGTTATGAGAAGTAATATATTTTATTATATAAGGTTAGATTAAACGAATTGAAAAGGAGATGACAAACCGTAATTCCAACATAGGTGAAAAATGGATAATGTTTACAACTCAGTTTCCCATTTTGATAAAATATCGTAAAATATTGTTGGTAATTTATCCAAAGAGTATATGAAATTAAATAAATATGAATGAGGAACCTTCCTTTCAATACTGGTTGGATCTATCGTATAAGTCTTCGTCTCTGTAATGAAACGGTTGTTTCCAGGTAGATCAGTTCCACCAGCACATACCTACACTCTCAACCTGACACTTCTTTCGACTCGCGGCTTCTTAAATACGAAAACTTGACACCACAACCTCTTCTGAGAACTCTCAGGGAACCTGACGTTCTTCTAGGTTGGTCAGGTAAGATTTCCTATAGTCAGGACCCACAAGTAACGTTCCTGTCTACGATTTCTACTTTGAGGTCATGAAACCGGTGGAGTACGCTTCTCAACTAAGTAACCTTTTCTGAGACTACGATCCTCCCTAACCCCCGTCCTCCTCTTCCCCTGCTGTCTCCTACTCTACCGACCAACCGTAGTGACTGGACTACCTGTACTCAAAGTCACTTGAGGCCCTCAACCATTACCTGTCCCTCCGGACTACACGACGTTAAGTACCCCAACGTTTCTCAGCTTGTGCTGACTCACTGACTTGTCTTGACTTGACTCGTTGACTCACATCATGTGTGTGTCTTTTAACGTATATTAATTACATTTGCTATAACACACTAACCTTTAGACATATGTACATACAATGGTAGGGGTGTTTGGTCTATTATTTGTATGTTTTCTAGTCCTCAAAACTTTCGGGATCGTTTGAATCACCTTGTTCGTGGGTGTCTATGAGGATACACAGACTAAAGCAAAGGTTAGAGCAAGAAGAACGGGGTATTATTTCTTCAGTTATTCAGAACCACTTATCCCTTTAAGTCTCCCGTGGGTACATAATAACAAAAGTGGTATTACCCCAGCGTTTCTCAGCCTGTGCTGACTCGGTGACTTGACTTGACTACTCGTTTACACAGTATTAAACGGTTAGGAAGGAAAGTGACCCATAACTATAAGTTTTAATGAAAAGATCAGAGACCTTATATCACAGACTTTGACTAGTCCATTCCCCCCTAAAATGACCTGACTACACCCTCAACGAGTGTTGGGGACCCGACCTTCGACCTTCGCGCCCACCTTGAACCGTCCCGGAGTCTGTGCCGGGTCTAGGTAGGTAGGAGGTTAAGAAAAAAGACCAGGATTTTGACAGTGAGTTGGGATGGGGGGAGGGTGAAGAGATGACTGGGATTCCATTCGTTTGAAACTTAAGCCTTAATTGGGACACCAAAAGACATTCCTCCTACTAGGTAGTGAAAGTGGGTCCTTCGAGACCCAGTGACTCTCACACCCCTCAACCTACCTCTTTGTCTTTACGAACTGGACTTTAAGACTTCGTCCTGACCCCTTACTCCGTGTGTGTCGTCCCGACTGTCGTTCCGACACTTAGTCTTGGTCCACCAGTCCGACCTTACTCCAGTCTCCTCCTCCCCCCGACTCGGTCGTCGGGTCACATGTAGACTCCTCCGGACCTCTCCCTGTTCCCCTACCGTCCTCCCTGGCCCTTCCACAGGACTCAATGACGTATGAGGGTTGAGAGTAAACCCCAAATGACATTACTTCTTAGTATGTTATGTAAGACAAAGAAACTAACAAATTACTCACTATACACAAAGACTTTGGTGTAAGGTTTCCGTGGTTCTAAAGGTGACTTTTCAATTAAAGGGAGGGTGGGGTCAGTGAGTCGGTGTGTTAAGGAACCCACTCCTTTGACTCCGAGTTTGTCCGTCTAACGAGTTCTAGTGATAGTGTCACATACATTCAATAAGACTCCATAAAAATTTTTATTTGATGTAAGGGTCATGATTACTATAATTTCCTCGTCTCTAGGGTGCATACAGAAACTCCACGAGTCATATATGTCGGAGACAGGACCCCCAACCTCTGTTCCCACTACTTTCTGTATTAAATATAACTAGTGTTCTCTGTAACTCTTCAACGACTTTTAGTGTTGAAAAGTACACAGATGGGATATTATATATATATATATATAAATAAATTTTTAGGTAGATAAACTGGAAGAACCAACGAGTCTGTGATTTCTTAGACGCACGTAACGTCCTCTGGGTCCAAACTAGGGACCCAACCATTCTAGGGGACTTCTTCCCTTATTGATAGGGTGAGGTTATAAGAACGGACTTCTTAAGGTGCCTGTCTCCTCGGACCACCCGATGTCAGGCACCCCAACGTTTCTCAGCCTGTACTAACTCGTTGAGTGTGTGTGTGTACTTACGACATAAAGTTGTTTTTTAGAAAATTTAAGACATTACTCTTGAGATTAAACGGAAGTGAAGACCTATTCGTCTGTAAATGACTTTGACTTTAAAGACCTCTCGTCGTTTTTAGGTGTCCGGGAACGTTCGGTATCTCTAGGGGATACTTCCTAAGTATACAAACATACCCTAACCCCACCGGGAGGGTGAGACCGGGTCCCGGACAAACAAATGGTCAAATCCTATAGACTCCTTCCTGTCCTGGTCTCTCACATGTGGGATAAAGAGGTACGACGTCGACCCCACGATGGTGATAACTTGATGTAAAACCTTAACTTGAACCTTCTACAAAAGGGGAGATTCTTCGGAATAGTTGAGAGACGAAGTGGACGTAACGTAACCAGAGGGACCAGAGTGGACCCATACACTGGTGTGTGATTGTCTAAAGATACTCTTCTACACAAATCTCAAAGTTTGTCGACTAAATATTGATAAACCCCCTATAGTGGAGAGTTTTCAACCTTAATAGATGCGAACAAGACAAATGGAACGAGAAAACTGACATCTGTTACTTAAAATCCGAAAAGTAAGGGAACCCACCAAGAAAACCGAACACTGCCCAACCAGACACACTTATACACTCACGTACACACATAGACAAAATTGGATGTACCACCATAAAGACTCTTAATCTCTGCAGTATTGAATTTGTTTTTTTTTTTACACCCGGACTCAGTAACGATTTACATTCCGTCCGTATGTCTAGTTTCTAGTTGGTTGACGAAACCTCGAACTTCTATTAAAAAAACAAAACAAAACAAAACCAAAAAAACTTCTAGTAAAATTGTAGGTCTAAACCGAAAAATCAATAAGACATTCCCAAAATTAATCTGGGGAGTAACGGACATTTGTCCGGAAGTCACTGGATTCGGTCATGACGGACGGTACTATCTTCTTTCGGAAACTCTAGAACCTTCTGGATACAAAGTAAAGACATATACTAACAGTTTTTGGAGAGTTTACTAGATAAACACTCAAGCGCCTACTGATTACACCGACGGTACTAACTGTTCAGAATTGGATTAAATATAACCACAAAGGTGTACCACTTCAACTAAAATTGGACACCGAAAACGATAAGTAAGAAAGGTACTCTAGTGATCTCATAGACCCCGAAGGGACCACCGAGTCATCATTTCTTAGGTGGACGTTACGTCCTCCACGTCCAAACTGGGGACCCACTCCTTCTAAGGGACCTCTTGCTTTACTGTCGGGTGAGGTCATAAGAACGGACCCTTTAGGGTACCTGTCACCTCGAACTTCCCCATCTCAGGGACCCCAGCGTTTTCTCAGCCTGTACGGAATCGCTGATTTGTTGTCGATCTTGTATACCTGAGGCTTCCGAAATATCTCTGGCTAGACTTCAATATCTGAATGTAGAACTATAAAACGAGTAAACAGAAGGCTCATACCATAAAATTTAATGAGTATCACTTCAAGAGTTTTGAACGAATAACCTCAAATAAGTAGAAAGTCGCGTGTCGTATCAAGAAAGAAAAAACTTAAGGTCACAATATATAGTCTAAGTCGTTTTCATCTAAGTGGAGTCACCGTCACCAAAAACTCCCTCTTCTACCTATTAACGTATAGACTAAGACAACCTAAGTTTCTAATAAAAATCCTCCCATTCTAACAAAAATAACTATATAATAAATTACGGTGTTTTAAGCGGGAAAATCTGATATATTCAAATAGTATGATTCACTTCATTCGGTCTGTTTATAGTATACTACGGTGAATTTACACCTTAGATCTCATATACTGTCTCTACATAAAAAATCATATGATTGTTTTAGCACGTTGCTAGTGTTGGGTAGAATAAGATCTTATAAAGGTAATGGGGGCTTTCTTTAGGGTTCGGGGCCGTTTGTGATCAGACGAATGACAGAAGTATCTAAACGAATAAGACCCGTAAAGTACATTTACCTCAGTATATTATACATCGGAAAAAATAGACTGAAGGAAGTGAATCGTATTACAACAGTTCAAAGTGGGTGTAACATCGTACTGACAGACAGAAAGGAAAAACATCGACTTATTATAAAGTACGAGACCATAGAATCAGATTCGATGATACTGATTAATGGTAACTAACCTACCCAATTTGTTGTTTGTAATTAAAGAAAGTCAAGATCTCTGACCTTTCAGGTTCCTGGCCGATGGACGTCTAGACGACAGACCACTCTCTAGTGAAGAAACAAACATCTACCGACAGAAGAACCACACAGGAGTATACCCACTCTCACCTCTGTCCTTTGTTCGGAGTCCGGTGGTTAGGGTAAGTGCCCCGAGGTGGGAGTACTGAATTAATGGAGGGGTACCGGGGTAGACGTCTATGGTAGTGTACCCCTAATCCGAAGTCATATACTCAAACCCTGACATGTTAGAATAGTCAAGTATGTATCGTATATCTATAAAATGAAAAATAAATAGGTAAATAGTCAACTATTTGTAAACACAAAAAGACTAAAAATTGATAATACTTAATACGACGATACTGATAAGGACACGTTCAAAAGACACACTTATATGTAAAAGTCCAAAGGACCCATATATGGATTCTCACTATGACGACAGAGTATACCACAGATTCAAAACTCCTTGACCGTCTGACAAAAAGTTTCATATGTAACGGTGGTTTCTCAGACTCAAGGTCAAAGAGTTATAGGAAAGATTGAGAACAATAACAGACGGAAAAACAAACGAAGAAGAAATAATAATAATAATAATACCGGTAGGATCCCTTATACTCCCCGAAGGATCCACCGTAGTCACCATTTCTTAGGCCGACGGTGACGCCTTCTATGTTCTCTGAACCCAAGCTAGTGACGTGGTTCTTCTAGGGGACCTCCTCCCGCGTCGTTGAGTCACAAGAACGGATCTCTTAGGGTACCTGTCTCCTCGGATCACCCGACGTCAGGTACCCCGACGTTTCTCACCCTGTGTTGACTTCACTGGATCTTACTCGTGCTCCCTCATACTTCTCTAAAAAAAAAAAAAACTATTAAAATTAAACGTAAAGAAAGTCCCAATTATTACAATTCGTAGAAAACGAATAACTGGTAAACACACAGAAGGAACCTCTTTATAGAACTCTTTATAGAAAAGTTCGAGAAACGGGTGAATTTAATAAAAAAGTAACTCAACATTCTTAATAAAGATATAAGATTTATTATCCGGGTACAGTTGATATACTAACGTTCGTAAAAGAGGGTAAAAACTCGACAGAAAAATAAAAGAACTAAAATAGGAAACTTCATATTTTCAAAATTAAAATTTCAGGTTGAATGAAAAAAAAGAAAAAACGAAAACGAAATCTACAGTATACATTCTCTGGTACTAGATTGGGTTCCAGTCCTTTTAACTGCGGACACAAAAGAAAGTTTCCCAAATATCAGACTTGAGAGTGTAAATCCTGAAACCAAGTAAAACTCACTCAAAAACATACACCATACTTCGTTCCCAGGTCGAAGTAGGAAAACGTACACTTATAGAGGAAAAGGGTCGTGGTAAACAACTTTTCTGATAAAAAAGGGATAACTTAACAGAACCATGGAAACAGTTTTACTTAACTGGTATTGACACTCTCAAATTCAAGACGTAAGAGTTAAGATAAGGTAAATAGACATGCAAATGAATATGAACAATGTCTTTACGATTCATACCTAGGACAAAGAACACATGAACCCATCTAAATCACGTGTAAACGAACCTCTATACACAATTCCGTCAGGACGTGTTGTCAACGTACTCATAAATTAAAGACTCTATCAAAGGGGTTCTAAAAAAACTCGTGAAACAGGTCAATTGACTCTTACAGTGAGGGACCTCACCATGAAGAGAGAAGGTTTACTACAACCTGAAGGATAAGTCTACAAAAGAGAACTCCCATTAAGGTCTGACTTTACCCTTCCTACCTTGGATTCATCATTCGACACCTTTCGTTCCTCCTTCCCCACACCCCTTCGACCCAAACTCCTCTCTCTACACTATTACTCTCTGGGTCCCTCCCGAAAATCCCTTCTGACCCAGTTTATCCCTTCGTACTCGGGTCAGAGACTTGTAACGAACACCAAAAATACACTACCAGTACCAAAGAGTACGAAGAGATCCGGAGAGTTCAGATCTGTACTTTGATTCGTTTTCCGCAGGTTCACAATCATAGCCGACAATGTTCGGACTAAGTATTCGGTCTTTACCAAGGACACGGACAATCCGACAATAGAGGAACTGTCTATATGGTCGGAAATTTCCATTCTCAAGTAAGTGGTAAAGTGTCCTACTAACTCGAAATTTCAACCAGTAATCCGACTTCCTTACAACTTCATAATGGAGTTTTTCCTCTAAGACTCCAGTCCTCCTAAACCTTACCCGACAACTTGTATCAATTGTCTAAACGAAAACGACAACAAACGGATTCACGTCCTAGAGAGTCTTTGGGAATTACACGGTTTTACAGAAATTCTTCCCTTATACCCTCGTCACAAATGGTTCCACTGACCAGACACCCTTGAGTAAAATAGGGGGGTATCTGTCGGGATACTTTGACAATAAACCGTCTCGTGTAAAACTCATTAATACTAGGTCCTATAGTGGAAATAAAAAGTCAGTACTTTAAACTAAAGAATCAGAAAAGCTCGACGACAAAGATCCTGTCCAGTACAGATGACCATATAATGTATCTTCGATACGGCAGAGTGAATAGTTTTTTCACTCTCGAATTTAATCTTCAATTCTAGTTTGAGGACTTTGTAACGTACATACATGTCAATTGAATATTTTATGGGATGGAAGGTCCTAGACTAAAAAAAAAGTGTACAATGAACAAACATACGGGTCAGAAAGTCGGTACAACTGAGAAACACTGGGGTACCTAATATCGGACGGTTGGACGGTCGGAGGAGACAGTTACCCTAAATAGTCCTTTCTTATGACCTCATCCAACGGTAAAGGAATGAACAAATCTAACCAGATACACCACGGATTATTAGGTACTAGACAACTTACCCATTTTAAACTAAAGACGTCGAAAACGAGACTATGTGGAAAATTTTCTATCTCCTGTCCTTCTCCGTCCCCTTGTCCCTGGGTGTGGTTCGTTCTGGCGACTGAAAACGGCACCTTAATTGGTTTGTGTACTTGTCGATGGGTCAAGACTCAACAGTTAATTCGAACAGTATGGACCTTACGAAAGAATCTCACCACACCATCTTGCCTGACATACGTTAGTGTATATACCTACATCGATCGATACGATATAAGATTACCGAGAAGGTAGAAGGGAGGGAGTTGGGTTTGTGGGTAGAAGGAAGAAGAAGGTCCAGTAGATTTGCACACGCATACACACAAGTCAGCACAGAGAAACGCTGGGTACCTGACATCGGGTGGTCCGAGGAGACAGGAACCTTAAGAGGTCCGTTTTTATGACCTCGTCCAACGGTAAAGAATGAGGTCCCCTAGAAGGGTTGGGTCCCTAGTTTGGACGAAACACAGAGGACGTAACCGCCCATCTAAGAAGTGGTGATCGTGGTGGACCCTTCGGTCCAGTAGATTATCCCAAACAAATAAACTGAAAGGAAATTTCTCTTCCTCCCAAAGAAAATTGGTTTCCCTCTCACCGTCCTCTTTCCCCCCTCTCACACTCTCTCTCTCACACTCGTACTCTCATTATCTTTCTGTCCTTCTCTCTTCACCCTCCCTGTGTATTTATCTATGGATCATAACCTTCTTCAGAAACACCATATCTATTGAAGTGAAGGTCATTTAGGTCTAACACACACAACCACACGGTAGGGACTACACATTGTTGTCGTGTCTACCCTAAGGGTCACAGTTATTAAAGGTAAGTGTGGAGATCAATTTTCTGGGTTCGGGACAGTAAAAATGAATAGATGTAAAAGGGTGTAAGAACCCTCCGGACGTGAAAAGGACTACTGATACCCTCCACACTGTATCCTGTCAAGAGAGTACAACTTCGTATAAAGAGGTTTTTGACTCCGTGTTGGTCTCTTACTTCTCCCGATGACTCGTATAACTCAGTCTTAGACTCCAACCCCCACAACCCCTTCATTCTCTTCGTGTCCAGTCCACTGGTAAAACCCTTTTACTTGGTAAGGCAAGTCAGGTCAGAGAGCCAACACAGGTTGAAAAACGCTGGGACACCTGACGTCGTGCGGTCCGAAGGACAGGTAGTGGTTGAGGGTCTCCAATGAGTTTGAGTACAGGTAGTTCAGCCACTACGGTAGGTTGGTAGAGTAGGAAACAGCAAGGGAAGAGGAGGACGGAAGTTAGAAAGGGTCGTATTCCCAGAAAAGGTTACTCAGTCAAGAAGTGTAGTCCTCCGGTTTCATAACCTCAAAGTCGAAGTCGTAGTCAGGAAGATTACTTATAAGCCCTGACTAAAGGAAATCCTAGCTGACCAACCTAGAGGAACGTCAGGTTCCCTGAGAGTTCTCAGAAGAGGTTGTGGTGTCAAGTTTTCGTAGTTAAGAAGCCGTGAGTCGGAAGAAGTGTCAGGTTGACAGTGTAGGTATGTACTGATGACCTTTTCGGTATCGAAACTGATCTTCCTGGAATCAGCCGTTTATTACAGAGACGAAAACTTATACGATAGATCCAACCAGTATCGAAAAGAAGGTTCCTCGTTCGCAGAAAATTAAAGTACCGACGTCAGTGGTAGACTCACTAAAACCTCGGGGGTTTTTATTTCAGACTGTGACAAAGGTGACAAAGGGGTAGATAAAGGGTACTTCACTACCCTGACCTACGGTACTAGAAACAAAAGACTTACAACTCGAAATTCGGTTGAAAAAGTGAGAGGAGAAAGTGCAAGTACTTCTCCGAAAAATCAAGGAGAAGTGAAAGACGGTATCTCGGGGGGGTTTATTTCAGACAGTGACAAAGGTAATAAAGGGGAAGATAAACGGTACTTTACTACCCTAGTCTACAGTACCAGAATCAAAAGACTCACAACTCAAAATTCGGTTGAAAAAGAGAGAGGAGAAAGTGAAAGTAGTTCTCCGAGAAATCAAGAAGCGAAAGACGGTATCCCCATCACAGCAGACGTATAAACTCCAATAACTATAAAGAGGGTCGTCAGAACTAAGGTCGAACACGAAGTAGGTCGGACCGTAAAACGTACTACATGAGACGTATATTCAATTTATTCGTCCTACTGTCAGATGTCGGAACTGCATGAGGAAAGGGCTAAACCTTGGTCAGACAACAAGGTACAGGTCAAGATGGACAACGAAGGACTGGACGTATGTATAAAGAGTCCCACGTCCAGTCCACCAGACCACAGTTCAGTCATTTCATTAACGACAAAATATAAATGAAGTCAATGTATACAAAGAATAAAAGTTTTTCGTTCGTTTTGTTTTGTTTTTTCGAGTTTCCTTTTCAATTTTATAAAGGGGTTATAGAGTTGGTCTTTGATTAGTCACAATCGTAATTAAAGTCCGAACCGACCACACATTTCACTCTCTCTACTATATCCCTCCCTATTTGCTACCCCTCTTTATTAACATATTCTGACTCGAGTTCAATTTGTACCAAAATTTTCATTTATTTTATAAAATAAAATGGAGTTAAATTGTTTTCGGTTTCTTTATTGGTCCGACGACTTCTCATTAAAAAATAAGGTTGTCCTAATTAAGGGAATCAGTCTTCTCTCTATAGACAGACCCTCACTCTTACCCAACTCACTCGATTTTGTTACAAATATTTTTTGTCGGATTAAGAAACCGGGTCGTCGAGAGGGGACTACAGTTTACAAACAGTAAACACAATAAAAGTAAAACAATCTTAAATAAAAAACATTGCATCCGAAGGGACCACCGAGTCATCAATTTTTTTTTTTAGACGGACGTTTACGTCCTCGACACCCAAACTAGGGACGAGGTCCTTCTAGGGGACTTCTTCCTGTACTGTTGAGTAAGGTCATAAGAACGGACCTCTTGGGGTACCTGTCTCTTCAGACCACCCGATACAGGTACTACAGTGTTTTCTCACCCTGTACTGAATCGCTGACTTGTCGTCGTTTATGAAAATTGTGAATCATCGAGACGGAGGGGACAGATAAGGGGGTGAATAAATTAGGCCAGTTATATGGTAACGAGAAAAAAAGGGTACCAAAATAGTAAGACCTATTAAAATACAAACCACGCCAAGTAGTAACAATTCAAATAAAACCTTTTCCGAAAAACTTCGGGATAAAGGATTCAACAAAATAGAAACCCTTAACAAGGTATAACGGAAATAAAAACTTTCTGTTGAAAAGATAACGATTTAACAGAGGATGTCTCCGATATGAGTAACATACCTCTTAGGGTACCTGTCCCTTAGAACTACCCTGATGTCAGGTATCCGAACGTTTCTCAGTGTGCTGACTTCACTGAATGGTGTGTACTCACTAAATACTCTTACGGACAAAATTACCCCTTGAAAATTCTTATAGACAAACGGACTTTACCATCTTAATATAACCCGTTATTCAAACTCAACTGTTAGCTTATAACTAAATACCCTTGAAAACTTACAACCCTTTAATCGACAAAAGAATCACTTAAAGAGTAAAGGAGCGATTTCTTTGTCAAAAGGGGGTCCGGTTTTCTAATGATGACCCGTCGAGACACCTCGACAAAGATCGTGAAACGTTTTAACACACCTTAGGAGAATTTTCCGAAGAGGGGAGGGAGGAGTGAGACACTTTTTTCATGAAACGACCGGACGCTACCTCCAAAAGAAAAAAAAGTAGACTTCTACCATCTGTTACCATTTATAGTCTACGGTTTGTTTGACCGTAGACTATTAACAAACTTGACTATTAAGAAAAAAGAAGACAAAACTTTGTACTAGAAAACGGAGCAGTGTCTGAGAATAGAAATTTGACTTGACGGTAATATTCGGGAAGGATTTTCTGTGTACTTGAAGTGTGTAGAAAAACATTACGAGGATTACCAAAAGGTACCTTCGACACACCTTGATTAGAGACGTGACTGTGTCAAACTTCATGGACCTTCAACGTCGACCCGAATAATGAATTTTTAGGGACGACTGGAGTACATCTTTTGATTATCGGAGAAAGTAAGAAATTAAGTAACAGAGGTTTGTTACCTTCCTCACCCCTTCTTTTAAAGGCTCTACTGAATTATGTAAATTCACAACCTGTGGTCCGGATCCTACTGAGTCGACAGATGGTCGGTAACTAAAAAAGTCTCAACCAACCTCACTCTTATGTGGTCCTTCCAAAGCCCTCCGTCTTTATAGGATTCCATAAGAGTGAAACACGATTCCCTTTCCTCCCTCTTTTATTCTCCAAATCTTACCACACCAGATTTCCACATAACCAGACTGTACCGTCGATGGTCGGTGTACACCGATACCTTTAAATTTAATAAATCAATTAATTCTAAATGAATAAATAAATAACAATTAATTCTAAATTTTAACTCAAAGAATCAACGTGAATTAAGTCATGGGTGTAAATTGATCTCCGACACTATAGCCTGTCGGGGGGTTCGAGACAACCGACCGAGACCAAGTCTACGACTCGAAGATAAAGTGTTAGTAAGTCACAAGCAATGGTGGAATTGCTTACGAGAGGACAGAAAAGAGGGAGGGAGGGTGACGAAAGTCAGTAAGAAGACGAGGTTGAGTCCACTACTTTGAGCCAAGAAGAATGACGGAACGACCGTAGGAGACCAAAGACCCGTGGTCTATCGCAGGTCCCTTAGGACACATACTGACTCTGATCTAGAAACGTGGCGTCTTAGTTGGTCTGAGACCGGTTCCAGGTTCTAAAGCAGTCACAGGAAAGGTTTCCTGGTGCCACGACCTCTAAAACTGAGAAATTGTTATTTTGACGAGAAATCTTTATGAATTCATGAATCCTGAAAATGAAATTAAGAGAGAAGGGGAAGACTTACCTACAAGAACTACATGTCAGGACCCAAGACAGGATGAACATGGGTGCTGACTGGGACATCGGAAGTCAAATCAAGTCAGTGAGTTAGCACAGACTGAGAAACGCTGGGGCACTTAGCGTCGTGCGGTCCGGAGGGACAGGTAGTGGTTGAGGACCTCAAGTGAGTCTGAGAACAGGTAGTTCAGTCACTACGGTAGGTCGGTAGAGTAGGAGACAGCAGGGGAAGAGGAGGACGGGGGTTAGGGAGGGTCGTAGTCTCAGAAAAGGTTACTCAGTTGAGAAGCGTACTCCACCGGTTTCATGACCTCAAAGTCGAAGTCGTAGTAAGGAAGGTTTCTTTAGGGTCCCGGCTAGAGGAAGTCTTACCTGACCAACCTAGAGGAACGTCAGGTTCCCTGAGAGTTCTCAGAAGAGGTTGTGGTGTCAAACTTTCGTAGTTAAGAAGCCGCGAGTCGGGAGAAGTGTCAGGTTGAGAGAGTAGGTATGTACTGGTGTCCTTTTTGGTATCGGAACTGATCTACCTGGAATCAACCGTTTCATTACAGAGACAAAAACTTATACGATAGATCCAACCAGTATCGAAAAGAAGGTTCCTCATTCGCAGAAAATTAAAGTACCGACGTCAGTGGTAGACGTCACTGAAACCTCGGGGGGTTTTATTTCAGACTGTGACAAAGGTGACAAAGGGGTAGATAAAGGGTACTTCACTACCCTGACCTACGGTACTAGAAACAAAAGACTTACAACTCGAAATTCGGTTGAAAAAGTGAGAGGTGAAAGTGAAAGTAGTTCTCCGAAAAATCAAGGAGAAGTGAAAGACGGTATTCCCACCACAGTAGACGTATAGACTCCAATAACTATAAAGAGGGCCGGAATCTATTAAAGAAACACCGAGTCAACGGTCAACTTTGGAACGAGGGTCGATGAAGAATTCGATAACTTCTCTTTACGGTTCACTATTCACCCCTAAAACTCCAGACACAATTTTCCACATAAATTTCCCAAGACTTTCCCAAACACCGGTAAATGTTTACCCTAAAAGTCACAAGGTAAACAACAGAGAAGGAGTTATAGTCTGTGTATGGATGGACCTAGTCGATAGACCGGGTATTTGAGATAGCATACGAAACGTATTCACTGAAAGACTCACTCCAGACCCAAACGACTGGTTCCTCGGGAGAAGGTTTAGACTGGATGCACTGTCCTCACCCTACGAGACCATCCGTCTCGGATAACCAGTAAAGACGACTAACTTGAACCAGAAAGACTGGGACACAAGAGTACGAAGGGTGGACTGATCGGACTTCTACCCGGTTCTCAAAGACGGATCACAAAGTCAATGGATTGCGACATATTGTTGCCGGAATTTTGAACCACCTGATTCTATTACTGCAAATGAATCGGGAGTTTAGGCGTTAATTTTGTCCTGAGACACCCCTGACGACCTGAGACGAGATGAGTCACAGGAGACCCTGACGTGCTTCCAACTACAAACTTCCGAACGAGTAAGCGTACAGACCCGCAACTACGAGAGTCGACTACCCTACCAGAGTCGAAAAGGTCTACTCGGGGAGGTAGACAAGAGAGGTATACTGACAGGAATGTAGCACTACCGATTCAACTTCCCACTCTTAGGACTGTCTCTCTCTCGTAATTCGCTTTCGATATAACAGTAAAGATTGTCTCGGAACCTTCAGTCTTTCGTAACGAAGTCGATACCAGTGTTCGGATGAGTCCAAGTTCTCTTCCTTTGTCTGGGATGGTTATCTATCTCTTTACAATCACAATAAAACATTCTGTTCCAAACCCTACTCTATGTAGAACCACGGTAACAGAAATTTTTTGTGTAGAAGGAGTGAGACATTACTCCTAAGTCTCAACCGTAGTAGAGGAAAATTCGGTAACTATTCCGAACTCCAGACCCCGAACAGAGTAAAAGTCCTCCATACTAACAGTAACAAGTCGCGACCCCGACAAGATGGAAACCCACACTCCACCCCCTCAAAGGTAAACGTATCATGACCTTGAAGAAACTATCTACGACAGATATACGTCTTACTACACAACTTTGTGGAAGTCACACGATTTGGGGAACAAGTTTACTATAGATGTCACTTACGTGTCGCATCTTCTCAGTTCACTTCTCGTCCCAGGACCAACGACTTTTAACAAAGTTTTTAATTGGTCTACCTTAGGTCGACCTCAAAACTATGAAATGTAGAGTGAAGACTGAATCTAAAAGAATAAACATGAAAGATAATAATGAGAAAGAAATGTAACAGTGATCTACGTTTGAGGATTTGTTAATCCTAGGTGGAAAGATGTCTTAAAAAAAGTCACACTATTCACCTACGAAATCGTATAAAGAAACGGATAGAGACTCTATTTTAGAAGATCTTCGTTCCCGTTCCCCTGTGTTCAAAAGCAAAATACACGAAAATATAATTAAATAACTCCACATCAACGACACGTTATAATAAATTCAAAGTCCACATGTTATATCAAAATTTCCAATACGAAGAAAATATCAATAATATTTTATAACCGGTATAAGAGGTAACACGTAAAATAGGAACATCGAATAAATAAAACGTGTACCATCAAATATGGAGAATTATAGGATGGGGATAGTAAGGAGAGAGAAGAAGGGAGAGGAGTGACCATTCGTGATCAAGAGATATAAACGTTCAGGCAAATAAAAAAGAATATAAGTAACCAAAAGAAAAAATCTCAGATGTATATTTACTACGGTGAGTCACAAATAGAAAGAGACAGACTGAACAAAGTAAACCGTGTTATGGGAGGTTCAGGTAGGTACAACAACGTTTACCGTTTTAAAGTAAGAAAAAAATATCGGCTCATCATAAGACAACACACATATACATATATATAGTGGAGAAGTAGTCAAGTAGACAACTATCTATGAATCCAACGAAGGTATAGAACCATTGACATTTAATACGACGACACTCGTAACCCCACGTACATAGAAAAACTTAATCGTAAGAACAAAACAAAACAAACCTATATATGGATCCCCACCTTATCGACCCAGTACGCCACCAAGACATCAATCAAAAAACTCTTTGGAGGTACGACAAAAGGTGTCACCGACGTGGTTAAATGTAAGGATCGTGGTCGACGTACTTCCAAGGGAAAAGAGGTGTAGGAACGGTTGTAAAGAATAAACACAAGAAAAACTACTATAGATAAGATTGTCCACACTCTACTACGGTGAGATCAAAACTAAACGTAAAGAGACTGATTACTACAACTCGTAAAAAAGTACACGGACACTCGGTAGACGTACCGATGAAATCTTACAGACGAGTCTAGAGGACGGGTAAAAATTTAACTCAACAAAACAACAAAAAAGTCACAACTCGTAGTTAGACTAATTGTTTATTGGACGGTGGATAACTCACATCATGATCAATGTTTTTTGATCTCAATCTGTGTCAGAAGTTTAACGAAGACTATATGTGTGAGAGGACCTCCTTCTTTTGTTGGAAGTGTCAATTGTAAGCACCGTCTCCATGAAGTGGAAAGAGAGCGGCAAAATCGAAATGAGACGGTTATTGGTGGAGCTAAAAAATTTTTGGACAAAAGAGACGGAAAAGTAAGACAAAGAGGAATATTGACAAAAAGTCCAACATGACCAAATCTTCACAGAGTACGAATAAAAGAACGTCAACAGGTAGGGGATCCTCTCCTTTTGAGGGATATAGGAAAAAGGAGGGGTGGATGTAAACGATTTAATCACTGAAAAGAAAGCCCGGAGAATGTTCTCTAACAAATGATAACGAGGTCGTTAAGAGGGGTTTATATATGTATTATAGAACCCTTTATGGAAAATTTCTTAAACAAACTTCGAATCGTAGAGTCAGGAACCCAATAAAAATCAATCCTCCTGTCTGTTGAACTTCACACATGTAGACTATGGAATTGGTGTTGGTGATCCATAAAACAAAGAACAATAAACTCTCGTAAGTCCATTGTTACTACCTCATAATCAGTAACAATCGAATTACAAATGTAACGACTTGTCTGAAATGATCTAAAAATACTCACTATCTTCAAATTTTTAAAGTGTAAATGTAAAAAATCACTGAGTTGACTATCAGAAAAATCTAGTCATTACTTTACGACAGACACCAACGGTCAACAATTTTAGATGGGATGAAGGCGGTCGTCAACAGTCAATTCTCTCCAAGTGTTGTGGGTGACTATTTTAAGTTTGGTGTTCTACAATTAAATTCAAGAAGCCTCCGCGAGAGAGAAGAATGGGAAATTTGACGATTCAGTGTAGGACGAGACATAAAATTAAACCATGTTTACTCTACGTTATCTGCAACCAGACCGTAATCTATGACTTTACTTTACTTTACGATTCTATTTTCTTCCGTCAAGACACCTCATTTAGAAAGATAGTAAAGACCTACGTCCTAGTCCCTCACCAAGAGTAGGGTGTGTAACGTAGTGTCAGTGGACCCCTTGAACGGACCCGGAGTAGGGTCTCGGAGACCTACTCAACCATACCTCACCCCGGTCTGAAACCATCAGACATCTACGAGGAGTCCCACTAGGACGGTCCGAACCCTTTAGGACACACTCCACAGGAGGGATAGGGGGTGTAAGGAGAGATGGATCAGTACAGGTCAGGTGTAGAGATTCCGAGGGGAGCCCTGTGGAGAAATTATCGAGTGTTGTAGTCGAAGAGACTTGAGAAGGGACACTTACAGGTGTTTTGGAGGATCTATCGGGTGGGACTTGACACAAGAGTGAGTAAAGTAGATGTCTATGGAATAGAGGAACCGGTCCCACCCAGGGAGAAACCTAATTCGAAGTCCAGTGAAAAAAGGTAGCAAACCCCAATCGTCTCGATACCTGTGAAAGACCACCACAAGTCAGCGAGCCAGGCTGAGAAACGCTGGGGTACTTGACGTCGTGTCGTCCGAAGGGACAGGAAGTGATAGAGGGCTTCGAACGAGTTTGAGTACAGATAACACAGTCACTACGGTAGGTAGACTAGAAGACAGTAGGGGAAAAAGAGGACGGGAGTTAGAACGGGTCGTAGTTCCAAAAAAGGTTACTCAGCCGAGAAACAGTCCACCGGGTTCATAACCTTAAAGTCGAAGTCGTAGTCAAGAAGGTTACTTATAAGTCCTAACTAAAGGAAATCCTAACAAACCAAACTACAAGAACGACAGACTCCCAGAGAATTCTCAGAAGAGGTTGTCGTGTTAACCTCCGGTAGTTAAGAAACTGTATATCGGAAGAAATACCAGGTTGAGAGTGTAGGTATCTACTAATAACCTTTTTGGTATCGAAACTGAGATACCTGGAAACAGTCGTTTCCAGAGACGAAAAATTATATGACAGATCTATCCGTGAAATATCTATAATTCAACTTAAAAGTAGTCAAACCGACAAGAGTCAGTCGGAGAACAGAAAGTGCCATCAAAGGAAATGATCGGGTGGAAATAGGTAGTCACAAAGAAGGAGATCTCTGTCTCTTCCCGTTCAGTACTACCGATTTATAGTCTTTCTCTTCCTTTGAGTCGGACAAAGACTAAAAGAGTAAGTTCTCACGTCCCTACCAGTATACAGGACACCTGAGTGGGGAGAGGTGGGTCTTGTAATTCAGAAGTCAAGACCCCACCGAGACTCCTGACAAACCCCCATTTACGTTGTACGTCCCCCGACAGGACGACCTCTTCCACTTCACTAAACTCCTAAGTAGAGATAGGGTTCCGGATGACTTCTTATACCCGAACGAAATCTTCTATTATATGAAACCCTTGAACCTTTGTCACCGAAAGGACGAAACAGTTTGTCATCCCTAAGAATGACGGTCACAAAGTCCCCAAGGACAAAGACCCTGGTCCTTCGACTGGTAGTATCTATACCAACCGTTGAAAGACAACTCCCTATGTTTCCACTGGGTTCTAAGGACTAACATTCGGTACGATGGAAGGATCTCGGACATAACAAACGTGATTTGGAGACATTGACTCTCTGGGGGTTTATTGTTCTAACTTCAAATAAAGAGAGAGAACACTGACAGACCCATACCAATAAGGATCCGACCATGTTACTGTAACGGTAGGAGTTTATTACCGAAAGTTAAGACCCAGATCAATAGTGGTAGAGAGTCGGGAGTCCTTGTCCCTTTCCAACTCCCCATACGAGAAAAATTGTATTGAAGATGAGTGTAGAGAGACCACCGGTGGTTCGACGTTCCTTTCGATCTTTACATCGAAGACTAATCTAATCGAACACGGGTCGATTCGGACTCTCAAGACACTAATTTTCTTCATTTTACCTATAACCACTTGCTATTCGATTCCGTACGTAGTAGTCAAGTCAACGAGTCAGCACAGGCTGAGACATGCTGGGGTACCTGACGCCGTACGGTCCGGAGGGACAGGTATTCAATTGAGGACCTCAAAGGGTTTGTGTACAGGCAGCTCAGCCACTACGGTAGGTTGGTAGAGTAGGAGACAGCAGGGGAAGAAGAGGACGGTAGTTAGAAAGGGGCGTAGTCCCAGAAAAGTCTAATCAGTCAAGAAGTGTAGTC
Organism: Capra ibex; assembly: GCA_006410555.1. NCBI lineage: Eukaryota > Metazoa > Chordata > Mammalia > Artiodactyla > Bovidae > Capra > Capra ibex. The sequence goes on along the minus strand of SJYO01052474.1, from coordinate 41,211,701 downwards.
CACCGGTTTCATAACCTGGAAGTCGAAGTCAGGAAGGTTACTCATAAGTCCTGACTAAAAGAAATCCTACCTGTCCAACCTAGAGGAACGTCAGGTCCCCTAAGAGTTCGTAGAAGAGGTTGTGACGTCAAGTTTTCGTAGTTAAGAAGCCACGAGTCGAAAGAAATATCAGGTTGAGAGTGTTGGTATGTACTGATGACCTTTTTGGTATCGGAACTTATCTGTCTGGAAACAACCGTTTATTACAGAGACGAAAAATTATAGGACAGATCCAACCAGTATTGAAAAGAAGGTTCCCCGTGCACAGAAAATTAAAGTACCGACGTTAGTGGTAGACGTCACTAAAACCTCGAGGTTTTTTATTTCAGACAGTGACAAAGGTGACAAAGGGGTAGATAAACGGTACTTCACTACCCTGGTCTACGGTACTAGAATCAAAAGACTTACGACTCGAAATTCGGTTGAAAAAGTGAGAGGTGAAAGTGAAAGTAGTCCTCCGAGAAATCAAGAAGTGAAAGACGGTATCCCTATCACAGTAGACGTATAGACTCCAATAACTATAAAGAGAGTCGTTAGAACTAAGGTCGAACACGAAGTAGGTCGGGTCGTAAAGAGTACTACATGAGACGTATATTCCATTTATTCGTCCCACTGTTATATATCGGAACCACATGGGGAAAGGGATAAACCTTAGTCAGACAACAAGGTACAGGTCAAGATTGACAACGAAGGACTGGACGTATGTCTAAAGAGTTCTCCGTCCAGTCCACCAGACCATAAGAGTATAGAACTTCTTAAAAGGTGTCAAAAAACAGTAGGTATATCAGTTTCCGAAACCACATCAGTTATTTCGTCTTCATCTACAAACAAGACCTTGAGAGAACGAAAAAGTTACTAGGTTGTCTACAACCGTTAAACTAGAGACCAAGGAGACGGAAAAGATTTTGCTCGAACTTGTGGACCTTCCAGTACCAACTGCACAACGACTTCGGACCGAACCTCTTAAAACTCGTAATGAAATGATCGTACACTCTACTCACGTTAACACACCATCAAACTCGTAAGAAACCGTAACGGAAAGAAACACTAACCTTACTTTTGACTGGAAAAGGTCAGGACACCGGTGACGACTCAAAAGGGTTTAACGACTGGATAACTTACGTCGTGAAAGTGTCGTAGTAGAAAGTCCTAAACTTTACCGAGGTTACCTTAAGGTAGTGGAGATGATCGAAACAAGTATCACTATGAAGGATTCCTGATGAACTGAAGTTTAAGGTCTTACAGACCGAGATCCACTCACTAGTGTGGAAACACTAATAGACCTAGTACTTCTAGAAAAAACATGTCAAGACACATAAGAACAGTGGAGAAGAATTATAGTAGACGAAGACAATCCAGGTGTGATAAAGACAGGAAATAACCCGGGTAGAAACGTACTTTACAAGGGAACCATAGAGATTAAAAGAACCTCTCTAGAGATCAGAAGGGGTAAGATAACAAAAGGAGATAAAGAAACGTGACTAGTGACTCCTTCCGAAAGAATAGAGACGAACGTACGTACTATTGGACGGTTTTAAAGACTAGATGTTTGGTAGTGGGACAAGTAAAGAAACCTATTTTCTTTACATTGGACATGTCCATGTTTGACGATATAAAATTTTACCTATTAGTTGTTCTTGGATGACATATAGTGTCCCTTGAGACGAGTTACAATACACCGTAGGACCTACCCTCCCCTCAAACCCCCTCTTACCTATGTACACATACATATTGGCTCAGGGACACGACACGCGGACTTTGGTAGAGTTGTTACAATTAACCGATATGAGGTTATGTTTTCTTTTTCCCAAAATTCTTTTATGTGACGTAACAGGTTTCTTTGGTGTTTACATAGGAACCACGGAACTTCAGTACCATCCTTCGTCTTCCAAACGACGCCCCACACACCATAAGGATGTAAAACTCCTCCTATCTGGTGCTCGACCTTTTCCTACGTCTTTCACACGTTCATCGACAGTGTGTCTATCACAACTATTTGTTTCAGACCATACGGCCCTTTCCAAAACCGGAGACACTCCTAGTCACACACACAAACCATTCTTTAAACGATTGGACTAGTTCTCTCAAGTTGACTTTAAACTACCCTTCCTTTTTTCCTAACTTTAGACTGACTCATCTCTTGTTATCCGTATCGTTTCCCTTCTGGTCAACGGTTCCTTCTCTTGAAGTCATTGAGCGATTTTCTTGTGGTCTTTCGTCCCACCAACAGTACGGAAATCGACAAACGGTCCTACGTCGGAGACTCCTGATTCGTTTTCACTTTCACTTCAGCGAGTCAGCACAGACTGAGAAACGCTGGGGTGCCTGACGTCGGATGGTCCGAGGAGACAGGTACCCTAAAAGGTTCGTTATCATGACCTCACCTAACGGTAAAGGAAGAGGTCCCCTAGAAGGGTTGGGTCCCTAGTTTGGGTCCAGAGGGCGTAACATCTGTCTGCGAAATGGTAGATTCGGTGGTCCTGATTCGTTTCACTTGTAATTTTCAACCCGGAACTAAACTAGTAGATTAAACAGAGTGGTCCTTCCAATCCTACAAAGATTACTCCTTCTATCCTAAAACCTTCCCTTATAAAACGAAATTCTTCGTCCGGACACCTTTAGGTCCGGGATTTCCATCTAAAGATCCACTCCCGTTACCCTTATCTCTTCGGTGTCTTTCAAAAACATCACCCCAGTTATAATACCTAACGGCCTGTCCAACACCTACCGCGAAAGAGGAGTATCTAATAATGAGAATCACAATCAGGGAGTCAGTACAGGTTGAGAAACACCGAGGTACCTGACACCGGGTGGTCCGACGAGACAGGTACCTTAAGAGGTCCGTTCTTATGACCTAACTCAACGTTAAGGGAAGAGGTCCCATAGAAGGTTGGGTCCATAGCTTGGACCCAGAGGAAGTAACATCCGTCTAAGAAATAGTAAACTCGGTGGTCCCTTCGGGTTGAGATCTCCCCTACGGTTTGTACAACCATTTTGGGTCACCTTCAAAATAAGACGATTGAAGAATATTTGAGAACTGAACAAGACCATTAGATTAAAAATTCTTCGGACTCTTTTATTACGTTCCTTCTTATAGAGACCTAAAGAAAGACTGGGTATTTGTCTTAACCGGTCACTATATTTCACTGTCCTTGGTCCTCTACTTTAGGGGTTTCTTCGGACGAAACCCGTCTCGAGACATGTGATGTTTGTAAAGTTCGTCAAGTTTCTTTCTTTATTAGAGAGGACACCGATTTCTTTTACCATGTCTCTGAAGTTTTTCTTTCCCTATCGATTTTACAAGACTTTATATGTACATTAGGGTTTATTCAGATCACTTCTCCCTTCCTCTCACTGAGGAACCTTTATCTAGTTATACGAATGTGTCTCCTGAAAAAGGGAGAATTGATCCTAATTCCTTCCTATAAGTCAGATCGAACTAACAGTACCCGCGAGTAGAAATTCAACGAAAGGGGGTCTTACATTTCTACTCATTTTAAGTCAGTAACTAACACTACATCTAGATTGTAGATCACCAGTCCAACGTTTCTCATTAGAGTTTTACACCCGTTGAATACTGTATGAATTTCCGTGTTTTCATTCCATCCTCAAGTTTTCTCTTTGTTTTGGTCCCACCCCCACGAAAGCCTTTTCCAAAGCACCTCGTCTACTACGAACGTCACGGGAAACCTCCCACCCCTCTTACAGGTATCTACCTTCTCTCTGTACTCTAATCTTCATACGAAACGTCTTTTCTTGATCGGATTCTTGGTTCCGTCTCACCACATTGACGTCCTCTCATATGCTACAATCCATACGTCCACACTCTAAAATATCAACTCCAAACCAATTATGTTGATTTTATATTGACTCACTACAGACGGTTCATAACACGAATCACGTACTGTACATAATAAAGTCTGTCAGAAGTCTTTCTGTCATACTAATAAACCGGGAAAAAAGTCTACTCTTTTGTTGAGTCATCAAATCATTGTGCCTCATCCACCATCTATCTTGGTCTCAGACTTCAGTGTATTTAAAGTGACGGAACACTTCCCGAATCCTAAAAATTGGTTCAAGTCACGGGTCACCCTTAAACCACATCTCTTCTCTGTGACCTTAGAAAGACCTTTCTACTTGACCCGGTCCTTTTGTACTCCATCTAGCTTCACAACCTTTTCTTTTTCACCTCTGGGGGGATTACCCCCAGATTTTACCTAACCACCAATATCCCTACTTTCTTACCTTTTGTCCAAAACCCCACTCCTCCACTCCCAGTGCCGTGTCGATCTTAGACGTCTTAACCCCCTAGACCCTCTCTTTCAGCCCCAACTTGGTCCTCTCCCACCAACAGAATTAGTCTTAGTCCCCTCAGTCGTGTCCATAGCCGTATTCCCTTACTACTCAAACGAGTACTTCATTCGCCATCTGGAGGACAAGGCTACCATTTAGGTCCACACAGACGGTCTGACACCCGATTCCCATCCTCGTCGTCTCGCGCACCTGCCGACGGATTGATCCTCCGTACACTGGTCGTCCCCGAGGCACAACCTTGGTTCGGGACCGGCAGTTCCGTCGGTCAGTCATAACGGTCTCCTGTCCCAAATACGTATCGTTCGAGAAGGATAAAAAATTCCTACAGTCTGGATAAGTTTCAGATAAACTTCACAAACTATTCCATAGATAGAACACTATCGGAACACTCGTTCCATCTTTTAATTCCAGACTCAGTTATCGAAGAGGAGACCACTTCGGATCCTAAACAAATCTACACACTGGACCTTAAAAGTATTCTAAACCTTTATTGGACACGGTGGAGGAGGTGTAGACGGACATTCACGCGAGAGGATCTTTAGGACGGTCGAGACTTAGCAGGTAGACACTTGAAGACCTTCCGACCATCATTCCTGGTACCGGTAAGTCCGGAGAGGGTCAGAGGACAAGGAAAGAAGTGCCTGCACGACAGAAGGTCAAGACACGTGATCTCAGTAGTCAACAGTCAGAGCAGGAGGGAAGGGCGAACCTCTGCAACCTCCGTCAACGTCGACAGTTCGACTCCGGTCCCGAGTGGATTTCTTCATGGTACCTCCCGTCGGATCTCGTCCTTCTTTTGATAGGTGACAGTCTTGTAGAACGGTTGTCGGGTCGTCGTCGAACATGTTGAAAGATCGAATTTTTTTTTTTTTTTTTTCTATTGAATAAATTTGTAGTAGATTAAAGTGGTTGAGAAACTTCACCTAAAGTTCTTATGTGTGCGATGTGTCCTTTATCACCCTTCAGTTCTCTTGACCTCGTGTCCCTGTTATTTCCATTCGGTTCGTGTGTCTCTCCGAGAAGACGACGGTGACTCCAAGTGGTCGTCACGCCGGTAGTTAGACTAAGTACGTGGGAGCACGGGGGTCATTTCTCCGCATGCAATATTACATATTTAAGAGTTACTGATTTTCGACATGGTTCGGCCAGTGAATCCTCTCCGTGAAACTATGACTCTAGACTTACATATCGGACAAGAATATTTTCAGGAAGTTTCTTTAGAAACAGAGCACACTTAACCTCCTCGTTATACCTTATCGACCATTTTGATTTTGATCAAGATGGCATACTATGTCGTCAAGGCGAATAAAATCTGTCAGTCCGGCGTCGGAGGGTTCGTCGTCTAGGACATCGTGAGAAGAATTCCCGTTTCTTAGTCTTCGTTGGATTTCCTCTTGTTCAGTTTGTTCCGCTTCAGTATGGTACGTTAATACACCGTCCTTACTTGAACCCCCACACACACACACAATCAACGAGTCAACACAGACTGAGAACGTCGGAGTACCTGTAGAGACGGGTAGTCTTATCGGGTGGTCTATAGAGACAGGTAGTGAAACAGGTCCGTTCTTATGACCTCACCAATCGGTAAGGGAAAATGTCCCCTAGAAGGGTTGGGTCCCTGACTTGGGTGCAGAGGACGTAGTGTCCGTCTAAGAAATGGTAGACTCGGTGGTCCCTTCGGGTGGCATACACATACACACACTATTAAAACTCACTTTTATTTGGTCGACGTCTTTCTTTACATACCATACTATCATAAATAATAAGTGTTAAAAATTTTCTTTTTACTATCTATACAAATACGTTTATTCCTACCTCTGGATAATTAAACCCCACGATTCTTATATCTATAAACATATATAGGAAAAATAAAAAGAGTACTTTTCTCTTTTCGTCGGTGACACCACAACAGTGTTGTCACTGGTGTTGTAGGACATCATTGAGTAGGTCTCTACTGACGGGGAATGGAAAAGACACGAAAATATACCTGATTGAGTAGCTTAGTGGGGTTGTAGGGAAAGCCCCATTACGAAATAAAGGTTGACAGTTTACTTTGTGTCCTATACTCTCCGACTTTTGAACGGATTTCGGTGGATGCTTCTGACCTAAACTTGGGTCCGTCAAACTTACGTCTTGAACATCAGAAAAAGTGGGATTAAAATAAATAGACAAACAAGCAAACCCCGACACGCCCCAGAAGGAACGACGAGACCGAAGAGAGACCCACTCCGTTCATCCCCGATGAGTCACCGACGCCACGCGTCCGAAGCGTAAAGTCACTGAAGAAAATAACGTCTCTCACCCGAGATCCCGTACACCGAAGTCATCAACGCTAGGGACCCGAGGTCCCGTGTCCGAGTTATCGACACCGTGTTCCCGGATCAACGAGGAGCCATACACCCCAGAAAGACCTGGTCCCTAGCTTGGACCCAGAGAACATAACCGTCTACCTAAGAAATGGTGACTCGGTGGTCCCTTCGGGGTCTCGAACATCAGAATTAATAATGTGATGAGATATCTTAAAGGGCCATAGGAGCACACCCAACAACCGAATCGAGAAACAAAAGTGTCTATACTATAGAAAGTAACATCCAGTCTCCGAATTCAGATCTCCTATCACGTCCCTTTCGTTAAGAAGTGTCTAGTCTTATCATGTCAAGGTAGTCGAGTAGGTAAACTACTAGACCGGACTCGACCATATGTTTAATACAAAGACCTAATAGACGACCACCGGGAGTTGGGAAAAAGGTATAGTCTTAGTGAATTTTCGGACTGCGGGTGGGGTCCAACGTTATACTATCTAGACCCGGACCGGTAGTCGTAAAATCTTTCAAGGGATGCATTAAGATTATACGTCAGTCTCAACTCTAAGTAACGGATATTTCAGACCTGTCATGTCACAAGTCCCAGTATTACAAACCGTTCTTGGACCTCCCAATCTACGAAACACAACTCCTTCCTATTCAGACACCCACCACTGAGAACACTGGTCTGGTGCCACTAACAGAACACTTTAAGTCCGAGGACTAGCCCTATTTCCCTAAGTGTCTGGAGACGGACGGGATGACATGGGTACACCTGGAACCGTCCTATCCTAAAAAGGTCGGTTGATAGAAGGTCCAAAAACCTCTAGACAACCTCTTTTGAGTGGTACTACCCTCACAAAATTCGTACCCTCGCCCCTGTCCTTTGTGTATATGGACCGAAAACGACAGGAACCGAATTTCCTCTTCGATTCTTTGTCCTGTCTTAGAAGGAACCTTTTCTCGAGTCCCAGAGGAGGTTAGAGGACTACTTTCATGTGACCTACAGGGTTCCAAGATACGGTCTCTACGTCATAACTTGATGTCGTCACTAGGAATATGGACACACAGTCTTAGAGGACCTCTTGAACGACTTTTGTCTACTGAGTCGGGGTGGGAGTCAAGAGTTTAGACGTCCAGACACTACCCCGGACCCTTAAACGTAAAGAGTGTTCGAGGGTCCATTACAACTACAAGGACCAGACTCGAGTTAAAAACTTTTGGGTGTTCGAAACCTATTATTTTCTTCCAAAACCTCGAAGGTTTTAAACCGAAAATTTTTGTTACTAGGTACTCTAAAACTTCTTCCATCTATCTAGACCCGTGAAACTCTTTACTGAGATGTCAATACCCCTAAACGTCACCCAACCGTGTCAACCAGGGGCTTTGCAATTAATTACTTGTTTAATTGTAGTTCGATACCTCTTTTGGAGTCACGGGAACTGTGAGAAGAATAATTTAGAGGGTACACCAAATGAACCCACTCCTGTCTTAAGTGTGAGGACACGTTAGAGACTTACCGTGTTGTTTCCTTTTCAACCGGTTTGTGTGTCTTACTGTCAACGACGGGTCTCTATAGAACTATCCGACCCTACTACTCTATTTTGATTATACCCCATTAATTAGTATTATTTCTTAGCAGTTCAGGACTTAAAGTCGATTTCCTTCATTCCTTAGGACGAGTCTTTCTTCCGTCCGGTCGAAGAGGTGTCAAGGATAGTGTAGTGTCAGGATCTCTCGACGTTCCTGTCACGCAGGATCCTTCTCCCACCCGCAGGGGTCGATCCTACTTCACTCCGTCATAATTGTCAACACCACACATATTCCGTTCCCTCCACTAACAAAGGAAGACAGGACGAGAGTCGTCTGGTACGGACCTTCAACAGAAATGGAGACCCTTAGTAAAAGTCCCTTCGTGTCTGTTTAACTTCACATTAGTCTCAACCTATAGACACTAATACTTCTAGTCATTCTTCACCGACTACGCTTACACTGACCAAACCCCTTCTTTTCTAAACGACCCACCCCTCACCTTCACTACCATCAAGGTTACGTACAATACCACTATCTTCACCAAGTAGAACAGAAATCACTACCTCACGTCTACCTCCTGGGTACACAGGATCACTCTGTTTCAAGTCGAGATTCACTTTTCCGTAAAGATTGTTTTTCATTGTACCCCACGGGACAAAGACAATACCCTTTACCAGTTCTTCTTTACTAGGTCGTTACAATGACTCTCTTAAGAACGAAACACACTTTTAAACCCGATCTTAAGTGAGAATCCAAGGTCCTAAGACACATCGCTGACTGATCATAAAACTCCGAAAAGTAAGAAAAATAAGTTACCACCTTCTATTTACCAAACTTGTTTTGAATTTGGACCACAGGGACAGTTCCAAAAACAGAGTACCTTCGACGGTGTGAAGTTTAGACACAAGGGTGCGTAAAAACAACGACCTAACTCTAGACGCGTTATTGTACAAGGAGAGACTTCTTCACTTGTGTTTCCCGTCTATTACACGAAAAGTACCTAACCCTCCCCCACCTTTACCTATAAGACAAAATTACACTGTTTCATTCGTAAACTTAGAAATCTGGAGATCTAGGGACAGGAGGGTCGTCCAGATCCTATCTCTTTTATGTTCCTGTCTTCCAAAGACCTCCCCGACAGACGGTAATCCCATCTCCCCCACTGTTGAGGAAACGGAGACTCGGCGTCCTGAGTAGGGGGTCCCTGTCAGTCTACAGTCGGAGGGACTTAGTCAGGTCGGTAGGTCTCAGGTCTATCAATTACGTCTAACCGGTCGTAGCGTGTGTCTTTCGGTCCCGGTCGACAGGTTCCCGTAACACCAATCTTGATCGAAGACCTTTCGAGACTAGTAAAACCTCGAATGTCAGTTTATTACTTTCGGGATGAAAACTAGTACATTGTAAAACCCCTTAGTTCTACAAAGTCTTCCATAGTAAAGGTTTTTCTACGTATAGGTCCTAAACTTATTAAAAGAAAATGGTTTCTTCTGGTCTTTACCTGTAAGGTAAGTCATGTATTAAATAGGTAGATAAACAGTTGACTTTATGTTTGTATGTTGTACTTTCGACACTCAAGATCAAAATAAACCCCCGAATGACTCCCGACATCGAACTCTCTGTCGGAGAGTCTAACGGGACTTCTGACGAAGCTTCTTCAACCCTCTTATCGAGTCATCCATACACTAAAACCTCTTCCCCATGTACGTTAGTTCGTGTGTAGAACCGTCCCCCAAGGACGGTCAGTACTCCTTGTTTATAGAATCAATTACCAAAATTATGAAAAGATTCATACCTTTCTACGTTCTTTGACGGACGTACTTTAAAGAAGACTTTTATAGATCCATAGATTTCCGTACAAGACGGTCAAAAGGGTCTCGTGTTTCACGGAGTAAGGACTAAGGTGGGCCTTTAGGAAAGTACCATACAACTTCCAGTTACTGACGCCATCGATTAGGAACTTGACCCACCATTTCCTGGAAGAAATCAACCGTATAGAATGACCCCTTAAAATTTAATTGACTTTGACATACGGTAGACCAGAAGTAACCTCAACAAAGGTTCCGACCTTCGTTTGGGACACAAAAAGTTCGTTTTGTATTGGTTTACACACTCACGTCTGGGAGTCCAGATTATCTAGTTATTCACCGACACAATATACGACGGTAAGGTCTAGACGGTCAAATCGACGAAAACCCCCGTCGGTCACCACTACTTGATACACCGAAATTAGAAAGACGTACATACCGAACAGGGTTTCATTCGTACGACGAAACTGTCAATTTTTTAGACAAGTGTGAACACAATGTCTAAACCCCTTTACAATTATATAACTTTCTGTTTTTGCAAAGTTGTAAGACATCTCATGCATAAACAAAAACCAACGTTCTCCTCATATCCTAACATAGAAACCACGTATACGGTGAAGGTCCTTCAGTTCATTCCTCCTACACTTTGATCGAAGACAATTCACAGATAACGTAAGTCCCGTCCGAGAAATAGGAGTAAAAGAGTAAATTAGGAGTGTCAAGGGGTAAAGGACGTATTTCTTTGGGACTTCTAGTCTCTCCAATTATGTAACTAGTTCCACTTGTCTCAAACATTATTCCCTCGTGGTTAAATTTGGGTTCAGATCGAGGAAAGTTCCGTGTATTCAGAAATTTTTTCAAAAAAAAATTAATTTCACGAAGGGCCCACTGCGTCACTATTTCTTTGACGGACGGTTAGGTTCTCTGTGTCCTCTACGACCAAACACGGGACCCAGTCCTTCTGGAGGACCCCACGTTTTATCGTCGGATGAGGTCAAAGGAACGGACCCTTTAAGGTATCTATCTCTTCGGACCCCCCGATAGCAGGTACCCCAACGTTTCTCAGTCTGTACTGACTTGTGTGTGTGTGTATCAACTAAATGTTACAACACAGTAAAAGACGACATGTCGTTTAACTGAGTCAATATGTGTATATATGTAAGAAAAAATGTAATAAAAGTGATACCAAATAGGGTCCTATAACTTATATCGAGGGTAGGTAAGACACGCATCATCAAACGTACACGTTTGGGGTTTGAGGGTCAGTCAGAGAGGAGGTAGGGGGGTCGTTGGTGTTGAGACAAGACATACAGACACTCACAAAGACAAAGTGTCCATCCAAGTTACCTGTACTCAAACTCGTCCTAGACCCTCTACCACTTCCTGTCCCTTCGGACCGCACGACGTCTGGTACCCCAACGTTTCTCAACCTGTACTGACTCACTGACTTGTTCTAGTAACACGGTATAAAATCTGAGGTGTATATTCACTATGCACCATAAACAGAAAAAGAAAGACTGAAGTGAATCATACTATTAGAGATCAACGTAGGAGCAACGACGTCTACCGTAATAGAGTAAGAAAACGCCTACTCATCATAAGAAAACACATACAGAAGAAATGAGTAAGTAGAAAGCCACCTGTAAATCCAATAAAGGTACAGAACGATAACACTTATTACGACGATACTTGTATCCCCATGTATATAGAAAATTTTAATACAAAGACACATCTATATACGGGTCCTCACCCTAACGACCTAATATACCATTAAAATAAAAAATCAAAAGAATCCTTGGAGGTATGACAAAAGGTATTACCGACGTGGTTTGACCGTCCGATGTCTGGTATGCCAACGTTTCTCAACCTGTACTGACTTCGTCGAATCGTACATGGTTGAATGTAAGGGTGTTCGTTACGTACTTCCAAGGGAAAAGAGGTGTAGGAATGACTGAAAACAATAAACACAAGAAAAACTACTATCGGTAAGACTGTCAACACTCCACTACGGAGTAAAAGCAAAACTAAATGTACAGAGATTATTAATCACTATAACTCGTAGAAAAGTACTTCCGCGTATCCAGAACTACACTTAGAGAGAAACACAGAAAAGGGTTTGACATGTAAGAAAAGAATCACTTTTAAAGATTTTATCCAGAATTTTATCGGAAACAACGGTTTAACGAGCTGTCACGAAACCAGAAAATAAGAAGGGGAAAGAACCATCTTTGTCCTCGAGAGAGAAGGGATTAACTCGGAGACCTGCCGTATACAAACGTGGACAATACGGGTCACCCGAACATTGGTCTCGAGGTAAAAGAGAACCTGGACTGGGACGACGAACAGGTCTACCCACCGTCACCACTCTCTCCTGGGTTCGAGTAGAGTCTCCGGGTTCTCTTCGTAAAAACTTAGCTGCATTTACGTGACTCGAAGAATAGGGATAACCTAAACCGATGATCCACTAAACAACTTTACTCTCACTCAGAGACTCAAGACAACGTGTTGTTTGCGAACGTAATCGGTCTTCCGTGTTCTCGGCAGTATAAAGGACAAGATCGTTCGAGCCCTCCAGGGTCGACAGACATGGACCCCATACAACTGTCCATGGACGTCCTCGTCTTCTTGGTCGAGGAGTGGTCCGTCGTGTTCCCGGTCTCCCACGTCTTTGGAACACCCCTCCGACGTATACGAGGTAAAGAACTAGGTCCACCACCAATACAGTCATAAACGTTTATATTTTACATTCGAGAGTCCCAACAGACACGTGAATTCTAAACAAGTGAAATGACATACATTCCACTGAGTCACTTATTATTCCCCCTTTATGTCCAACAAGAGTCAGATACTCGTTCCTTTGAGAACATAAAACAAGTTTGGTTATGAGAAGAACTCAATCTCCAACAGGTACCCCCCTGACTTTCGTGGTCACAAAAAGTACACAAGGACGGAGAAGTTCTGAATGTGGTGACCTAGACACCGGACCGGCGACCGGTCACAGACAGAGGGATGTCCCGAAAGAGAAACGGGAAAATGAATCGATCAACCTCATCTACTGTGGTCTGAAAGTACACTGAGGGGAAACAGTTCCAGGAGACACATTCCTGAGAGTAGCTCCAGAAAGGAGACCACTGGGTGGAGGCGCGGGAGGGGCGACGGGCCCGGTTTGGGTCCGGTCGGACGTCCCAGGGTACTCAACCTCCGTTATCGACAGAGTAAGGTACGTTCGTCGAATGAGGAGACCATGGAATCAGACCCCGATGATGACGGAAGTAAGAAATAAGACGGGACTAAATTCGTATAGGAAAGGGGTCCTAAACTGAAGAAAACTGGAAATTCAACGGGAATCATTAAAACTGACTTAAAGACTACTCCAATCTATCCTTCCCCGACCCCCTACTTTGTAAATAAAGGAATCTGTAGTAGAGTTTGAGTGGGTCCCCACCTAGCCCCGTCCCAACACCTAAGGGTGGAAAATAAAATGGGTCTTCTCCTCCACCTCCTCCTCCTCCGTCCCCACCCCCGGTGTCGTCTACCACGGAAACCTCCAGAAATGAGTTTCAAGGTTAAAGTTACTCATACCCTAAATCGAATGAGTGTCGAGACCGGAATCATCGACAACGGACGTTCCACTTTAAACTGTCCCAATTTTCTATTTCTACTGAGAAAATTAGTCTACGGAGATGACATCCTGTCCTAATACCACAAAGACTAAACCGTGTCAAAGTCTTAACACTGAGAATAAAATACCTGATTCACGAGAAAAGACAGGGAGACGTGTACAGTGTGAAGTGAAACAGGGCATGAGAGTGACAATCTTAGAGTCGGAACTTTGTCTTGTTTTGTTTTTTTTTGTGTGTTTTCACCTTAGGGAAACAACCGTAAAGAGTAGGTGACACTTTGGCCAACAGTATCGTTACCGACGGGGGGGGGGGGGTGTCTGTAAAGTAGTAAACCCCAAGGGTAGTCCAAAAAGAAAAAGAAAGAAAGAATTTATCGTTGTCGGTTGTGACGAAAATTTGTGTGATAACTATATAGAATTGTCGGAGAGAACAGTAAAAATTGACCCGACGTAAACGAAGATTGAAATCCATGTTAATCAGTACGGGGCATTCATTTCGATTGAAGGGTCCTCCGACCATAACCAACCAAACAAAAATCAGAATAAATAACAACCTAAGCTATATACTACTTATGTATCTAAACATCCCTTCTAGATATTTTCGTTGTACCCTTAACTCAAGATACTGAATGTCGATGGAAATAAAATAAAAGACTCTAAAACTACAAAAAAAACAACAACAACAGAACCAAAATAAAATACTGGAACCGTATACGTAATAAAATCTTCATAATCACTTTCGTAATCATCTGAACTCATAAATTGTTAATTGGTCTTCAAACTATATTATAAATTGATCGAACAAGGACCTGTCGGTATATTAAGAAATATTAAATGATTCTTGGTTTACTTAATATATAATTTTTTAAAGTTAATAACAATTACACGAACCCTTTCAACATCTTAAAAAAACGTGAATCACACAATTTATTTTCAGACTTCCGTTTTGGATTTGTACAATCAGTAGGAATTGAGTCCCGATACCTACTTCCGGGAGATCTCTCGACTTCCCAACCGACCCCCGTCGTGTCGGTTGGTGAACATTTACATTGGTTTACTCCGACTGGTTTGGGTCCAAGTTGACGAGGGACGAGTCTTCCGGCCATGAGTTCTCTGTTCTCAACCACCTTTTCCATTTTAACGAAAAAAGTCCTCCGGTCGTTGGACCCTTCTACCACCTGATTACAGGATTCTGGTAGAGGTTCAACGGTCAACCCTCTGTTTCCAAAATTTCTGTCACTCTCACTCCCCCGACGCCCCACACACTAGTCGAACACGTGTCAGGAGTATGACTAACCGTAGTACTACCGTACTTCAAAGCTCGTAGTGAAGATCAAAGTTGGATCGACCCCCAGAGGTACGAACACCAGTCGTCAAAAGTAGACCACCCCAGGACTAAAGTCGTTTTCGTCCAGACTCAGTTTGGAAATATAGAAAGTACCTTGACCCTCAAGTCACCGAGACGACCAAATACCAGATTTAGCAATGGTCAAAGGACCGGGTTTTCGGTAAGAAACAAGGATGTAGTAGTGTAAAGGATTAGTAATTGAGAACTCGGTCGGAAAACTCTGAGGCCCCTCTGGATCCTTTGATTTCGAAAGGACATTTGTTCTCCGTCCGCCTCCTGTACCCCTACCCCTAACCAGTCCACTGCATTGTCAGAGTCTTTGAACCAGACAGGACCCTTCCGAGGTGTCCGAGGACGGAAAATGAAACTATGAGAAGTTAGGACTCCTCCTTGTCAATACTTTGTTCTCTCCCTTATTTCAAAACCTATCCCTCTAATTAGTGGTCAAGTCGTACCTTGAATCAAAGTCCCCTGAACCAAAGTATTTCCCCAGAGACGCAGACAGGACCAGGTAGGGGAAGGGGTGGTCTCTATGGTGGTAGAACCTCTAACCACGACACCCTTTCTACCTCGCAACGGAGAAGTCTCGACCGAAGACTACGTGAGGGAGGACTCAGAAGGATCGAATCGAGGAGTCAAGAGAATCCAGGGTCTCTACCCCGTCATCGACAAGAGTGGTCGGGACCGATGAGTCCGTACGAGTAAAGGTCGTGGTTCCAATATCCAGGCCGTAGATCGGACCTAAGTCAGTGAACGGTCGACACACTAACCAGTTCACTGGATTACAGAATCTTTGAACCGAAAAAGGGTAGTCTGAAACTACTTTACTCTGTGACATACCCCTTGGGTATGATTTCACGAACCGTCATTCATCATACCTGAGTGGTTTACTGGTAACAAAATCAAAACACGAACCAACGAGTCAACACGGGTGGTCCGAGGAGACAGATCCTTAGTTTGACCCCAGAGGAGGTAACGTCCACTTAAGAAATAGTCGACTCGATGGTCCCTTCGGGAATGATTATACGATTATCTACTATACCTTTTAAGCCGAAAGGGGTACCAAAAACAATATAGTACAACATCAAAAA
Organism: Capra ibex; assembly: GCA_006410555.1. Classification (NCBI taxonomy): domain Eukaryota; kingdom Metazoa; phylum Chordata; class Mammalia; order Artiodactyla; family Bovidae; genus Capra; species Capra ibex. The sequence goes on along the minus strand of SJYO01052474.1, from coordinate 41,195,646 downwards.
AAATCTTCTACAGAGGTCTTTGGAAACCATCTTGTTTAAGGGGTTGGTGTAGGGGAGTTTTTTTGTCTTTCCCTAAAAATTTTTAACAACATTTTATATGAATTGTATTTTAATTGAAAAATTGGTAAAAGTTCATATATTAAGTCACTGTAAATCATGAAAGTGTTATATGATCAAGGTCTTGTAAAATTAGTGGTAATTTCCTTTGGGACATCGACTTGAGATAAGGAGTTTAGGGGGTCGGGGACTGTTGGTGATTAACCGAAAGACAGAGATACCTAAACGGACGAAACCTACAAAGTATATTTATCTTTGTACATGATACACCCCCAAAAAATACAGGCCGACAAAGTAAATCGTATTACAAAAATCCCGAGTAAATGCAATATCGTACACAGTCATGAAGTAAGGAAAATTAAGGACTTATTTATTAAGGTAACACACTTATATGACAAAATCAGACAAACCCGACAAGATTGTTTTACAACGTCTGACCTACCGTATATTCGTTATTTTTAAATAAGGAGTCTCCTGATCTCCGACCTTCAGATTCTACTTCTACAGTCATGCCAGTCTCATGGGAGAAACCCACCGTCCGAATAGTACCATCGGAGTGTACCATCTTCCCCGACCCCTGAATACCCCAGAGAAAGTATTCCCGTCATTAAGGTAAGTACTCCCGAGAAGGGAGTCCTGGATTGTGGAGGGGTTTGGGGATGGAAGATTATGTCAGAGCAACCCGTAATCCTAAAGTCGTATACTTAAACCTACCACCCCAACCCCCCTCCGTGTTTGTAGGTCTGGGGATAGTGAATGTCATACATTAAATAAGCAAGTAGTCAACTACCTGTAAACCCAATAAAGATGGAAACCGATAACACTCATTTATCGCAACGACACTTGGAAGAACATGTTTAAAAACAACTTTATGAAAAAAGTTAAGAAAACCATATATGGATCCTCACATTCACGACTTAGTATCCTATTAAGATACAAATTGAAGATTTTTAGACGGTCTGACAACAGTTAATGTCGACGTGGTAAAACTTAAAGATCTTCCTTATGGACCTCCAAGGTCAAAGAAGGTTGTGAACAATAAAAAGTCCAAAAACTAATATAGATAGTAGTACCCACACTTCACCATAGAGTGACACTAAACCCTACAAAAAATACCATGTCTAAAAGATACACAGACCTGAGTCTAAAAGATGATCACAAGAATTCGGACAGTATAACGTTTCGATGTACTTTTTGGTGTATATACTTTTTGGTGGTGGTATTAAAAGTTATTCTCTATCCATATTTCGTAGAAAAGGAAAGGTCGGGGACTATACTGATTGATAGTACCGAGACATTAGACATCACACCTATTTGTTGAAAGTCTGTAAGTCACCGATTAATATCTACTACAGACTACGGACCCTGAAAAAACGATTAAGAAAATAAAACCAAAATCCCTAAAAGAGATCCCGTAGGTTTTACCAAAATTTTGTATAACCTATTTTCGACTCGGTGGACGGACACACCCTGAAGGTATAGACATGAGGGACGAGGTGACAGAAGACTACCGTAAGACTGATGTGACTCCGGTTCACTGTGCGGTAAGTTCTACTCACTACTCTTCTCGGAACACCATAGGGTTTTTAACCAGAGTGGAAGTTCCTCGTGTTCGTCGACGAGAAGGTTCGTTCCTTCAGCTGTCCATTTCAAATTACCTTTAAAGTTCTCGTTTAAATTTAGTTCTTCAAACGTCTAATTTTACACATGTAAATGAACCCTTGAGGATGAAGAGTAAAATCCTTGTAAACGAAAATCAGTATAGAATCAATAGACTCTTCCGTTACCGTGGGGTGAGGTCATGAGAACGGAACTTTTAGGGTACCTGCCTCCTCGGACCATCCGACGTCAGGTACTCCAGCGATTTCTCAGCCTGTGTTGACTCGTTGAAGTGAAAGTGAAAAGTGAAAGTACGTAACCTCTTCCTTTACCGTTGGGTGAGGTCACAAGAACGGACTTCTTAGGGTCCCTGCCCCCTCGGACCACCCGACGACAGACACCCCAGCGTGTTTCAGCCTGTACTGACTTCGCTGAATCGTCGTCGTCATCGTCAATAGACTCTCCTCATTTAAAATCTATTAAAAGTATTACATCGAACTCTCAGACGACCTACCCTTTTAAACATAAACCGAGAAACGTAATAAAATAAGTCAACAACGGTGACAGAAGGTCGTGTCTATAACTATAAGGACAAAAGAGACATTCCTTCGACTCAGTCTGGTTACTTCAATAAGACGGACTCCTGTGTGTCTAACACATAATTCACCGTCTTTATTCTTTGGTTTCGAGTAAGACAAACTGAAGTCTCGGGTGTGAAAGGAAATGTGGGGCGATTGGTTTTGTTTTTTCGTTTGTTAGTGAAAAGGTCATTAATATTATAGGAGGACGGGAGGAAAGGAAGGGAAATGGTTTGGAAAATACTGACGAAGGTTGGTGTCTTACGGGGGAATATTGAATCTCAGAGTGGACGAAGTGAAGAGATTACCCGTTCCCTTCGTTCAGTTGTCTCTTCACCAGTTTTCCTTAATTCAGCCTTCTTCACTTTGTTTCCTGACTCATTAATTGAGGATTTATTGACAGTCGATTAATATACAACAAGGAACCAAAGGAAAGAATTTTTTAGGGACAACCGTCTTAAACGACCAAAATCTAGGTACTGTCATTTACGTGTAATTAGTAATATTAAGAAAGTGGAAGTCAATTCATCTCTCACTCGACAGGTTTTCGACGCCAAAATTGTCGGTTTCACCAGAGTCTCGGAAAAGTTGCAGACATCAGACACGACCGGAACGGAAAGGAGGTACCCTGCGTGACTGGATTCAACTGGGACTCAGAAACTAAGGTCTAAACCTTCGTTGTTAGGTCGTTGGTGGGTCGAGACCGTGTAGGTGTGTAAATACTGTGCAGTAGTGCCCAGAAAGGTAAGGTTGTGACGGAGTCTATCCCTCGAACGGTGGAGAGTTATGACGAAACATCGTAATCTTAGATATTAAGGTCTGTTTACTCTAAAATGGTATTCCCGTAGACCCCTCAAGAGGTTCCAAAGGGGACTCTCCAATCCTTCTTATTAAAAAAGTGGGTAATGACAGTAGTGGAGGAAGACCCCAATTTTTGTTTACTACTATTAATAAGGAACAGATTACGTAGTACACGACACGACCCGACACGATACGAATCAACGAGTCAACACAGGTTGAGAAACACTGGGGTACCTGACACCGGGAGGTCCGAGGAGACAGGTACCCTAAGAGGTCCGTTCTAATGACCTCACCCAACGGTACGGGAGGAGGTCTTATGTAGTACCGAGGGATCCTTAAGATCAAAGTACTCCCACTGATTAGAGTGGGACAAACAGTCGAAACGTACCCTCGCAAAGAAAGGCAGTCGGTGTTTAGACCAACCCTAATTTCGTTTCACATAATAAAAGGGGGTCACAAAACGTGAATCATCGTAGATAAGGACACAGGAGGAACCTATTTCCCTATCGTACACTAAGTAAGTTCGTCGGTCACGAATATATATTGTCGTATCGTCAACCTCGTCCCTTTACTTTAAGATCCTGACCTATGGTGTCTTTGTATAAAAACTACACAATGACCTTTGACTAACTAAACCAAAAAGTGTCTCGAAAGTAAAAACTCAAGGTTGTATTTCTCATTCTTCTTATACGCACTACGGAGTGGCAAAAAAAGACTGAATCTTACCCAACTAGTAAGTCGGTAAGTAAGTAGTTTACCAGTAGTAAATATAAATCCTAGAGAGTTAAATTACACGTACATTAAAACGAAATATTTATAGTTATGAAAACGAGACACCGTCTCTTCTACCTCTGAAATTATTCAAATAAGGTTGAGACCCAGAAGGGACCACCGAGTCGCCATTTCTTAGGTGGACGTTGGTCCTCCGTGTCCAAGTTAAGGACCCAGTTCTTCTGGGGGACCTCCTCCCTCACCGTTGGGTGCGGTCATAGGAACGGACTTTTTTTTAGGGTGCCTGACTCCTCCGAACGTCCGATGTCAGGTACTCCAACGTTTCTCAGTCTGCACTGACTTCGTCGACTCGTACATCGTGCCGTTTCGTAAGGTCGAAATTGGACCTAGATCAATACCACCACCACCACCACACCAACGATTCAACACAAACTGAGAACGCTGGGGTACCTGACATCGGGCGGTCCGAGGAGACAGGTAACCTAAGAGGTCCGTTCTTATGACCACCCCCGGCGGTAAAGGAAGAGGTCTTAGATCAATATTTCGGTACAAATAAAAAATCCCTAGAAAAGAATAATACAGGTAAAAAGGTAGGAAGACAGTTTTATTTACAAGACAATATTCTAACCGAGTCGAAAAGGGAGACACAACAGGTAGAACCGTTAAGTACAGGTAAAGAGGTAGTGTGTAGTAGGGTGCTACCAGAAAATCAGAGACTTGTACGACGTCTTTACGTCCCTGGTACCTTCAAGAATGAAGTACTGAGAATCCCTTGTGTCGGAATAGGTCCCCAGAAAGTCTACGATTTATATTACTAGTGTGACACAAAGGTTAGAGACCTATCAAGTTCAAGTTGTAAATTTTGAACTTCTAAATCTATATTATTCTTTAAAATAAACTCCTTAAAATTTTATGTCGGTTACTTCTATTAGACACATTATTGGATGAACAAAAATTTCGAGGTCTAATTTCAGTAAAGATCCAAGACAATTAAGGTAGACCTCCTCTATTCAGTCTACAATTTAAATGACCGGTAGACATAATTACGATCACAAAGAGTACACGAAACCTTAATGTCAAATCCCACACTAAAACGTGAACGAAAGGGGGATAGGGAGAGAGACATGAGTAGGACGGGATCGAGTCTTAAAGGACAATGGATGAAGGATAGAGACTACTGAGGTCAGGTCTCACTTTAGAAGACAAAGATCGACCCTGAAGACAAGTGTCGTTGATACTGATAGATTCTTGGTGGCGGTCCGGTCGTACGTCGTACCAGTCTAGACCCACGACTCCGACAGACGGAGGACGGTAGAGGGACCTCTCCGTCTAACATTTCAGAAAGTAGTACCACATGCCGAAGGGGGAGGTGTAAGAGACTAAAGGTCGTCATTCGATCGAGTCCAGAGCCGGAAAAAGACCCCTATAAAAATCGAAATACTCGTGTGTCCTTATCTTGAGGACCTGTGTAGACAGACGTCATAAGAAACGTAAAGATAAAACACAGAATAGGTACTCTATTAATTAGAAAGAAAGAAAGAAAAAAAATTTAGTGTGTCTGTATGGTTTCCCTTTTTTGGGATGTAAAAATATAGAACCATATAAAAAGTACAAACCTCGAGTATACCACTGTCCCTTCGCCGTAATTCACATATTTGAAAGTCATGTTGGAACCGACTTTCTGAACCAGAAGATCTCAGTAAAAGTATATTTAAGAGTGGTGGTAGTGGTCCACTGTAATCCAGAGATATACGGTCGGTGGACCGAGAGAGAGTCAAGGAGGGTGACTTAAACGGGAACAGGAACAAAGAACTTGACTTGAACTTGAACAAAAAGGAGAGGCTCTTGGAGGAGTGTATTTTAGAGTTCCTCGGGAGTAAATACACACCTATGACAGGAAAGATTTATAGACAATTTCCTCAAACGAAGGAATTTCCTATTTTACTACTCTAGACCCACAATTTACACTAGACACAAAAAGTGAAGATACTTAACTTAGATTCTACATCAAATGTTGAATGTCGGAACTTTTGGGTTCGTTTTCTCAAGACACTAGAAAGTTGAACTTATGATCCTGAGAACTTTAAAGTATATGTCTTACGGAGCAAAACAGTCACCCTTGTCAGGTATTTATATTAAAATAGTTCTATTAAAATCCTTCAATACGGATCACTAATCTTGAACTTGAGAGGTTAGAACCAAGGTGAACTATAAAACAAAGACGTTGGAATCTAAGAGATTTTGAAGTCAAAAGAGTAGTTACTTTAATCTTTTTAGTAAGAAAAGAGTATTCTAATAACACTCCTAATCTTGATTTCGTAAATTAGATTAAGTCATCCACGACTTAAGTATAATTGTAAATAAAAATAATGTCAACTGTAATGAAACTTAAAGTAAGGACAAACATCTTTTGGATTTTAAAGTATCACTTCTCAAGATGAAACACAGGGTCTTTGAAAGCGTCGATAGTATGTACATGGATGGGTATGGAGACATCATAACACCTCTTCAGGTGCCTTCATATGTTACACATATACTCACACATGAAAATTTTACATAGAATAAAATATGTGTAATTGTTTCATGAAAATCTCTTATTACATTGTCTTAAATTGTATATACTCGATATAAACTATATAACTTGTAGACCGTATTGGACATGGATTTTGTTCTCTTTCCGTCTTCCGTAACCGTGGGGTGAGGTCATGAGAACGGACCTTTTAGGGTCCCTGCCTCCTCGGACCATCCGACGTCAGGTACCCCAGTGACTCCCAACCTGTGTTGACTCGCTGAAATGAAAGTGAAAAGTGAAAGTACGTAACCTCTTCCTTTACCGTCGGGTGAGGTCACAAGAACGGACCTCTTAGGGTCCCTGCCCCCTCGGACCACCCGACGGCAGATACCCCAGCGTGTCTCAGTCTGTGCTGACTGCGCCGAATCGTTTTGTTCTCTTTTGTCCTCAATTTAAGACTGAGGTAAGACATAACGAGCCGGAACAGGAACGTACCCACACACAAAAAGGGAAAAGGGGTACGGTCGTGGACCGATAGCCATCAACGATGAATCTCGTAACACAACTCTTCATAAGACGCCAACTCAGACCCAAGTCACCCTCTCTTACGGGATAAAAGTCGATACCGACACCCGTGTCCGTCCCACTTGCCATCGCACTCACGGTGTAAAAGTGGGGAATCACTATAATCGTCCAATTTCAGTTCTCTACTGACGATGTCAGAAATATCAGACGGTAACCTCCTTGAAGACCGTTCACTCCAAGTGGAGTCAAGAGGTAGATAATTTACCTCTGTTTTGAGTGGAGGGTAAAGGAGATATCCCTACTTTCTCTTATAAATCATAAAAGTGACCGATTTTCGGTCACTTTGAGTGACCTCTTTCCAGCAGACATTTAAAATCTTTGTTAATAATTACTCGAGGGAAGTGAAACCGGTTAATGTCTGGGTCTTGACTTTATGAGAGTAAAATTCCTGGGACTATGAGACGTATTCTTCACCTAGAGAAACTTCATCTGGCAGAAAGTCTATATCGTAGAATTGAGTCATCCTTAGATAAGAGGAACGTCCTTTAGGGGTTGATTTCCTTGAGTCGAATATACTTCTTATCTAACAACCAGGGAAGACTGGCAACAGAAGTATGGGGTAAGGAACATCACAAGTTTCAGTCAGAAACGAAGTGACAAGAAGAGTAGGGTCTGAAACCGAGTCGAGAGGGGAAATCGATCTGACTAAGTACACTTTGACAAGACGAAAAATCTTAAAACACTAAAAAGAACTTAGTAAATAACAAAATAGAGAAATTTTTATTAAAAATCTTTTAATTATGATATACGAGTGACATGTATTAAAGGTTGTATGTACGTTAAATACACTTAACGTTATGAAATTACACCGACAAACTATCCAGTTTCACTTCGACTCTTACTGGCAACTACTACCTCCAGTAACCACTGTAACGGTTCTCCAAAGGAACCTCACCCCCCACACTTTCCGACCAAGTTCAGGCAAGTACTCTTTTGTCCTTGTCTCTTTTTCCCATGGGGTCAAGACAGTCCAGATGTCTGTCCTCAACTCTCTTCGGAAATGTTTACAAGACAAACTCTTGGAAGCCAAACCGATTACGGTACGAATTGTGTCAGGACAAGAGAGGAGAGACCAATTAAGTGACCACCTTACTCATATACCAAGAAACTCAGGACCCAGAATAAATGTGTAGAAAACTCGAGAGTACCGTGGTCGTGTCCCGAAACATGTATCGTTGACGTTTAATAACCCGACTTAAATGACTTGTGGTCGTCGTTTATAGGGACAGAGTTCCCGTCTAACCTTACATACCGGTCCCTGTGCACCCCTTGTCCTCGTTTTTTAATGTGCAAGGGTTCGAGGGAGGAAGGTCACTGTATGTAGAATTGTTCCTAAAGTTTTTTACTTGTTTCTAGAGACACAACTCAAAAAGAAAAAAATACCGTTCACTACTTTAGAGATTTACAGAAGAGGCTTGTTGGACGAGATAACCTTTCATACCTTGTCTTCTGACAGAAACAACTTTGACTGAACACAAGTGTAACCGAGACGAGAAACGATCGACCTACTGGAACAGTACAATATCTTTTGAAGACTCGGAACTAAAAAAAGTCGACACTATATATCCATTAAAACGAAGGAAAACTCTAGATTCACTTTATTATTTATACTTCATGGATTCGATCGTGTACGATCTGTAAACTATTCCCACCTAATTTATTCGTACACCAATGACCCATCTTTCTGACGTTAAGTGTTTCGAGACATGTATATAATTCTCTACAGATTCACCCTCTCTCTTAACGATAAAACTTTGAACAATTTGTACTCATTAAAGGAGAACAGAAAAAGGGTGACGGGGGAATGTAAAGGAAGGATCTTGAAAGTTTCATTGTGTAAAGTCTTCGGTCTAACACGATCTCAACTTACTTATCCAAAAAAAAGAGAGAGAGAAAGAGGAAAGAATAATATTAAAAAAACCAGGAAAAACTTTCTCAAGATATACAGGATTCAAAATAAAGAAGTAATAGGTAACTCTTGGATAATAATTTTCTGGTACTCGTCCCCTACACTTCGATGATTTCTGTCCTGTCGACTTGTCTGGTGACGTTTACTCTCTAGCGAGACTAACCCTTCTGACACTTAATATCTCTGTTGTATCGCGGGCAATAACAAAAAAATTTACGCAACATCGTAAACGACACATTCTTTAGTCCTTTAGTTAGGAAGGTTTTATTAAATTGTTCACGAAGTGAGAAATAACGTCCTCTAAACTTTACCTCTCCAGATAACGATGTATTTAGAGGTATGTCAATACGTCAAATAAGAACAACGGGAGAACAGGGACCCCATTAGACTTCACCTTGAAACTCGAGAGGGTCCCAGTGGACTACTCCTAAATAAATACGTTCGAGAATCTAATACGACGTGAGGTCCCTCGGGTATGACCGACCCGAACCACGGTCTTGGGAATTTTGATGTCCTCAACTTACCCTCTCTTAAACGGGTCTTCTCACTTAATTTCGATATTACAAATCCACAAACATTAAAGTCGATAGACCCATGACTTTTATACATCAGGGTAAACAAAGAAAATTAAACATAACAGAAATCTACGACTTTAAATGGACGACAGAAAATATTCATATCTGACTTATTTATGGTGCTCTTTCTGAGGAGTTCCTTCTCACCGAACCCTCACCGTACTAACGTAGTGTGACAAGACACTACCAGTGTCTTTTATTTTCCGTTTCTCGTACTTCGACGAACTCTCGTTTATCGGACTCAAATTTAGTACCTGACAAACATTCGACAAACTGGAACCCGTTCTAGGAACTGGGGAGACATAGATCCAAAGAATATTCCGACACGGTCAACAAATTCAATCTTCTCTCAGACGCGTATCATTCACGATACATTCACAAACTATGTCTAAGTGGAAGGTCTTCGTCCTCAAGGTCCTCGGGAGTTCGTCATGACGGTGCCGTTGACGAAGGGACAGAGTAGGAACTCGACACTCCGTCAGACCGAAGACAGATCCGACGAGACTCTTCTTTTCAGTCGGTCCCTGAGATCTTCAATTATTCGTTGACTATCGTAGTAAGCGCGAGTGTTGTAGGAAAGGATGAGAGGAAACCTCAGAGTTTTGTTAGGTTACTCCAGACATAAAAAGATGTGAAGTCTCTCTTTCATACCGGGTTAATTGACGACTAAATCTCAATGTGTCGATTATTCACCATCTCCCAGTCCGTTGATATATAAACTTCTTGTGACCCAAACAAAACTACGACGTTCCGAAGAAATCTTCAATTGAGGTCAAGGAACACAGGACACATGTTTACTAACAACAAATTTGTTTGGAGGTCTTCGGTTTTGGAGACATGTACGTCACCGTTCTTATTGTGCCTACGCCCTTCGTTAGTTTTCCTAGGAGGTCCAGACAAACAGATCTCGACAATAAAAAGACCACCAAGGTTGTCTCTTTTTATTAATGGATATGTCACGGTAGAATCACAAAACCTTAGGGGGGGGGGGGGGGGGGGGGGGGGGGGNGGGGGGGAAGGGTGGAAGACTCGTAAAATGAAAAGGAATGTCGGATCCGAAACCAGTATGGGTACTAACACTGTAATACGTGACTTTTATCCTTTCCGTTTCTATGTTTTGAGTCAAGAGATATAAAGATGGGATTCAGAACATTTCAATTTCGTTTGTAAACTATATCCTTCTTTACTTTGGAAACCGATTTTACTACATAAATTTATTAGTCCTAAAGGAACAGTGAAACGTACGGATGGATACGGTCCATCGACTGAAGGTGTGAGACTTCTCGTGTTCTTTGGTTTGACGTATAAGTTTGTGAAGACCTCCAACGACTTGGTACGTTTGACCAGACGTCAAGATCTCATCGTCTCGTTTACATAAAACCACCCAAAATCTTTGTGCTCAAACCATCTTTGGTGTTCCCCTTGGAATTCTCTTAGCTACACAAATAAGTGTTGACCGGGACCAGTATCACGTTCAATGTCCTTCCGTCTTGGACGGAGTCTACGAAAACGACTCTCGTGTCGAATGATCAAAACGTCAATGACCTGATTAGAGACTCTCGACATCTCCGTTTACGCTGTGTTTGACTGAGTTGGCACAAAAAAAAGGGGGTCTCTCCCCTTTCAGACTCAGACACTACGATAATTTTATGATTTCCAGGTCTTCATTCGTACATTATTTACCCTGTCTCCGTTCTATCCTCTAAAGGAACCTTATTACAGTAGAGAGAGATACCAGGGTGTATGGGACCGGGATGGTAGCTCAGGTCGAATAGAGGGAGACGTGGAATGGATTCGAGGGTGGTGTTGGTTTTAGTGGAGAGATAAGAGTGGGGTCTACTCAGTGAAAGGACCGTTAGAGATCGTCTCACCAGGGAGAACGGGACTCATTATCCGATTTACCAGAGAGGGTGAAGGGGGTTTCTATATAGATGTAGGATCAGGAACCTTGGACAGTCACAATAGAATAAAGTATTTTCTGTATTGAATTCTTAGAACTCTACGCATAGGACCGAATTACTGGGTTTAAGTTACTGGTCGCAGGAGTATCCTTTGTGTGTCTCTTTTCTATCCGTACATCCCCGTCCACATTCTTCTACCTCCGTCTCTAACCTCACTACCCCGATGGTCAGTTTTTTAAGACTAAGAGGACCTCGGACCTTCTCGGTCCTTTGTGAGAATGTCACAAACATAGACACAGAGGGGTGAGGGGACGGGGGTCAAGTATACAACTTCGGGATTGGGAGTTGTACTGCCGTAAAAGTTCACCCCCCATTAATCCGAACCTACTCCCACCACGGAAGTGCGACCCTAATTATGGCAATACTCTTTCCTCGCTGTGTCTCGGAGAACGGTACCCTCGTCTGTCGTTCTTCCGTCGACAGAGGTCCTGTCCCTGACCCAAGAGTGTCCTCGGCTTAGACGATCGGGGAACTGGACCCGAGGGGAGAGTCAGACACGGTAAAACAGAGTCAACGAGTGCAATTCTGCATGTAAGAGGTGTCTCGGAGACCTCCCTCGTATCGGGACGATTGTGGAATTAAAACCTGAAGGTCGGAGGTCTTGACACTCTCCTGTTTAAAGACAACAAAATTCTGTGGGTCCAACACCATGAAACAGTCCCATCGGAGTCTTTGGGACGAAGAGTGAGAAACAGTTACAAAGAAGTACAAGGTCGAGTTCAGTAAGGTGAGTCCACCTAGGTCGGGGTGCACTCTAGTACGGACGGACCCCTGTCCTTAGACATCGCCCAAATATACACAGAGGGTAAACCGTAAATGTTCCGAAGCTGGAACACCACAAAGAAGTAAAAATTACAGATAATTGAAAAACCTCCGATCGTGAACCAAAGTATAAAAACGTAGAATCATGGACCACGATTGGAATCTGGAAACTCTGAGGGGATAATTTTTCTTCGAGTCAACATTCATCTTATATTGGATGAATTGTTTTTTCGACAAGGAAGAAACTAAGTATTCAGAGAGGCCCTAGAATTGGACTGCGGTCCAAGAGTACTACTCTCTTGTTATGTGTCTTGTTACTTTCTTTCAGTGATTACTAAACCTAGTTCCTATTCCTACAAAGAACACGATTTGTATACCGTGGAAGAGGATACTAAAAATTTAGTACATACGTAATTAATCAGTCTTACATGAAGATGAAACTAATTAAAGTTAATCGAGACTTTTTTATCGAAACCCCCTCGACCTTTTCTTTCGTGTCAATAGTCGATCACGGTAGGTCGTTACCTCACTCAAAAGACTTCCTCGCACCAATGGGACAGAAATCTCATGTCTTCACAAGATAGACTTATGTTTCACAGACACAAAGAGAGGTCCCGAGTCTGTAGTTTCACCTCTAGAGAAACGATTCAGGTCTTTTCATACTAAAAAATTTTTTTAAATTTCTATTTTATAACTTGTCAAGATCCTCCATAAAATGTATTTTGGTACATCTTCAGAAGGGTGGAAACACGGAGACCAGGTCGGGGTGAGTGTCTTCTCAGGGGAATCTCTAAAAGGGACCATAGTGTACAGGAGTACCACTCGAGGGCGTCGTAGAGGATGTGATCCGACGGACGTTGACACGTTTGTTCGAGTAAGGAGACTTCCCATCTCCTTTCCACTACTCAGTCTCAGTCACCCGACGCAAGACCAGGAGTCTTCAGGAAATGAGTAAAAACACCAGGACTCTTCTAGTAAAGAGAATCTAAGGAGTAGAGATTTTACTCTGGGCCCATCTATTGAAGGTGTAAAGAGGAAATTTGAGACCCCAAATTTTTCTTTATAAAGTACTGAGATATCCCTTATTGTTTAGTAATGACATGAGGGACCTTTTTTGAGTCGTCTCTGAGAACTCAGGGCACCCACCTGTCTCAACAGGACAGTAGAACCAGTTGTGTGTACCCACGATTCAAGATCTTACGCGACAGTCTCTGTCTGAGACGAACCCTTCTTTCATCACGACTTAAATCCCCTCCGTTACCGAAGTCTACTTGAGATTATGTGAACATCCAGTAGAACAGGTCTTACCTAGAACTCGTCTCTTCGAGACACACACCAGTTCAGGGAGCCATCGTGGAGACGGTCGGAAACTGCTTTGAGGGGTCACTGACTCCCTAAATGAGAAAGTATCAGGAACAAAGGTAATAAAAAGTATCGTGATTGATACTCTATTAGTCTGTCAGTAGGAAATACGTCTCGACCTTAGGTCCCGGAATAGTAAGAATGGTATCCAGGACCAAAATATGAGTCTCGGATAGCTCAGTTTAGAGTTAAGAAGTTCAACCTTTACTTATTTAGGTTGGAGCGTTCTAACACGTTTCTAATTCGCGTCATTACGTGTATGCCACCAAATCATGTGAAGGACTGTCTATTATTTATCATTGTAATAATTACAATTAATGACATGAACGAAGTAACCAAACCAATTGTATAATTATAGATGGTACCTCGTAAAAGGGGAAATTAAAATTACTCTGTACTAACTGTATGTCGTGACACATTCACACGACCGGATCTCATACTCTCACCTGGACAGTACGTTGTCGTCGTTGTTGTCGGAGTGGACACGTCCACGTCTTCCAGTCCGGAGCTAGGTCGAGATGTTTGGACTTGAGAATACAAAGCTGTTCCAGAAGCCACTAACCATATGAGCGATATCAACTCTTCGTGACGTAATCTAGTGTATGGGGGTGGACTGGAGGGTTGAGACAAGAAAATTAATAAGGTAGTCCGGACAACCACAAGCTTTTTAGAATCAACTCCTTCTTTGTTCACTGTTCTTCGTCGTTGTTGAGGTTCAGAGTCACTAACTTTCTGTTCAGGTCTTAACCAGACTGCAGTCAACTTCGAGAATGATATAATTGACCTTTAGATAACGGTTCCTAAAGGTCCACAAGTATCATGTCAGTATTTTATATACTAGGACTCCGAAATCTTCTAATGAGTACGGAAAGTTCAGTACAATTTCATACGCGGTGTACCAAATTCTGAACCCTAACGGAACACTAAAATTTTTGGACTAATTGTCTGATTTATTAGTTTTGTTGGGTGAAAGGTCAGTGCGGTCTATCTCCGTTGGTGTTTTGAAGGGAGGTGTTGTGAGAAGTCGACGTCCTTCTTACTTCCAACAGTTACCAAAAGATAAAGACTGTAGTGACGTTCCCGTCACTGACTCTTCGGTCGTAAACTTTCCACGTCTCCTACACACGCGACACCTTTGTCGACACGAACTCCCTTTGCGAAAGTCAGGCACATGAGTCGTCATACCTTTACTTGAAACGGTCGATTACTCGTACTTATTTGCGAATCGACGGAAGGGGGGTGTTTCGTCGAAAGATATAAACCATGAAAGTCTACAAGTCATATTGTCTGACTTAAATTACGGTCTACTGTCACGGTCTGACTGAAGTCAATTTGAATTCGTTTCTGGAATTCTTCGACGAAGGGGGTCGGACAGGACAAAGAGAGAGGTGGACTATCAGTGTCCCTCGAGATTCGGGTTGTTGGGCTCCCGTCCTGTAGTCGGGTCGACGCCACCGATTCAGTCGTCCCGACACTAGGGACCCCCGTACCCAGGTGGACACGGTAAGTAGAGTCCCGTGAGTCGAGTTCCACACGTCGGAGAAAGACCCAGTGTCTCCCGCACTCCGTACCCCTTTCGGTGTGGGATGGAGGACCTCGGAAAGTCAAGTCAAGCCAAGTCAGCGAGTCAGCACAGGCTGAGAAACGCTGGGGTACTTAGCGTCGTGCGGTCCGNGTACTTAGCGTCGTGTGGTCCGGAGGGACAGGTAGTGGTTGAGGGCCTCAAGTGAGTGTGAGTGCAGGTAACTCAGCCACTACGGTTGGTCGGTAGAGTAGGAGACAGCAGGGGAAGAGGAGGACTGGGGTTAGGGAGGGTCGTAGTCTCAGAAAAGGTTACTCAGTTGAGAAGCGTACTACACCGGTTTCATAACCTCAAAGTGGAAATCGTAGTAAGGAAGGTTTCTTTAGGGTCCCAACTAGAGGAAGTCTTACCTGACCAACCGAGAGGAACGTCAGGTTCCCTGAGAGTTCTCAGAAGAGGTTGTGGTGTCAAGCTTTCGTAGTTAAGAAGCCGCGAGTCGGAAGAAGTGTCAGGTTAAGAGTGTAGGTATGTACTGGTGTCCTTTTTGGTATCGGAACTGATCTACCTGGAAACAACCGCTTCATTACAGAGACGAAAAGTTATACGATAGAGACGAAAAAGACAGGACCCGAGGTTAAGTGAGGGTAGGTCAAGTACAATAATATCGGGGAACGAGGAGTGTGAGTAACCAAGTCGTCTATAAATAAATCCCGGAGACACAGTGTCCATCACTCTGACATTCTTTATTCGGGGTCAAAGCCAGGAGTACCATAAGTGTAAGATCGGTCCCTCTGTCTGTTCACGTTCACGACTCTTCCCTCTGTCAAAGACAGGGCTCCTCCTCTACCATACCCCGATTCACTCTTTCGTAGCCCGACTCTTCGTCCACCCCGTCCGTAAGGTCTATGTTCGTTCCCTAACTCGTTTCGGAACTGTCGCAATTTAGGGTGTCCGACTAAAGGGTGGGGTAAGTCCTCCTACGTCCTACCCACTGTACCGTCGAGACGACTCCTAGGGTCGGGGCGAACAGAGATGGGTATCCCGTCCCGAAATATTGAGAAAGTCTACGGAAACCTAGAACTTAAATCGGTGGTGAAGGGACCACCGAGTCTGTCATTTTCGCAGACGGATATTACGGCCCCTGGGCCCAAACTAGGGACCCAGTCCTTCTACGGGACCTCTTCCTTTACCGTTGAGTGAGGTCATGAGAACGGACCTTTTAGGGTACCTGTCTCCTCGGACCATCCGAAGTCAGGTGTCCCATCGTTTCTCAGCCTGTACTGACTCGTTGAAGTGAAAGTGAAAGGGGGTGAGGTTGGGGTGAAGGAGGGGTCGACGGTGGGGTACCGTAAATGAGGACTAATTAATAATCTTATACGTATAAATTTAATGTCATCTTACATGTTACACGATGTCATACATCGTCTTACTAACTTTTATATCAAAAACGTCAGGTAACTGAGATGTTGTAACCCCTTCAATGGATTAAGAGAAAAGGAACCAAAGGTGTAAGTTATTTATGACCAAAGGTTCCTTCCAATTCTCTCCTCTACTTTCAATTCCCTTCTCCTAAAAATCCCTTCACTTTGATAAAACAATAATATTGCCACCTATATTAGTATACTTGTAATACACAAACTGTCTTGAGAATCTTGACATACGGTGTTTCTCACTGAGGGATCATATTTGATACCTGGAAACAATTATTACTACATCAAGTAGATGAATATTTTTTACACGGTGTGGTTATATTCTGCAATTATTGCCTCTTTTGACACAAACCCTTTCACTCACTTTCAGCGAGTCAGCACAGGATGAGAAACACTGGGGTATCTGATATGTCGGGTACCTTAAGAGGTCCGGTCTTATGACCTCACCCATCGGAAACGAAAGAGGTCCCTTAGAAGGGTTGGGTACCTATCTTGGTCCTGAGGGCGTAACGACCGTCTAAGAAATGGTCGACTCGGTGGTCCCTTCGGGTTCTTATGACCTCACCCATCGAATAGGGAAGAGGTCCCCTAGAAGGGTTGGGTCCTCAGCTTGACCCCAGAAGACATAACGTCCGCCTAAGAAATGGTCGACTCGATAGTCCCCTTGGGTACCTGTCGTTGTGACGAGATTAAATGTCATTATGAACTAACTACACCAAACCCATTAAATCCTTAAAGTACCTTTCTCTATCTGTGACTCGATTTTAGAACTTCGTAAACATACCCACCTTTTCTCGTACTCTTCTAAGACCCTCCGACCTTATTATGCTCATTCGGCGTCTTCACTTTTACTGTCTATACAACATAAGTAAAAAAGTAACGTACCTCTTATCCTGGACTACCCCATAGTATCTTCACCCCACAGAATCTTTCACTCCAAACTACCTCACCACCCACCATTACATCTTTGTCCCTTTCCCTGTACCTTCTATATGTGAAACTTCTACTTTGGTTTTCCTGACTGAACATTTTTACTAGTTCGGGAATATCAAAGTTTCACTAAAACGATGTAACAAGGGACCGGACCGTAAGGAAGAGTGTCTTAACCACAGTTCTAGTCTCCACTAGAAATTGGGGTAGTATGATTACAGGGGAAAAACACTGGTCACAAAGTTACTTGGAAATTGTGAGTTCACTTTGACTAAAAAGTGGATTACATAAACGTGTGTATTAAAACTTTTACAATTGTGTCACGAAACAATATTTATTTCCGTTGAAGTCTCTTTCACCAATTACAATTCCACATGTAATGTTACACATTTTCGGGTCTGTACTGATGTGATCTTCTACACTACCTCATCAGTCCATGGGGGTATGTACCCCACTGTCGATGATTATGTCTGGGTATCTCCACGTAACGGCGATTCAGTACAGTCAGCACAGGCTGAGACACGCTGCGGTATCTGCCGTCGGGTGGTCCGAGGGGGCAGCGACCCTAAGAGATCCGTTCTTGTGACCTCACCCAACGGTAAAGGAAGAGGTCACGTACTTTCGCTTTTCACTTTCACTTCAGCGAGTCAGCACAGACTGAGACACACTGGGGTATCTGCCGTCGGGTGGTCCGAGGGGGCAGGGTCTCTACGTAATTATTGAGTATATTGTGTTCGCTGTGCTGACAGTGACTACAGTCACTAAGACGTTTTTCCACCCACTGACAACCATTTCAGGGTTTGTCCTCTTTCATGTTAGAATAGACAATGAATCATCAACGTAAGGGTTCTTAAGTCTCACACGATTTTTCGTACGTTTTTATGAAACCGTTCATATTTGTCCAAAGTGGATACTTTTACAGTGACACGTGAAACCTTTGAGAACGTCTACAACCCTGTTGAACAAAATAACACGTTCTGACTCCGTAAAGTCCTGTAGATTGTAGGGTCCAGGGGTCGGTAGTCTACGATCTCTGAGGTGGGGATGGGGTAGTGAAACTGTTAATTTTTACCGGGGTTCCAAAGTGTCGGATTCCCTTGTCATGACGGAGATGACTCTTGGTGACCGACCTACGACCGACAGTCTAAAGTCTGAGTACTGAAGTCCTACCACTTTCTATTCCTTCGACTTCACCCCCTCCTAACCCTCCAACTCGGTCTTTTCCACGACCGACGTCACGACAGAGGGAGACAGTTCCTCTCGGAAGTGAACGGATTCAAGAAATCTAGACGGAGAAGGTCGGACCATTCTCAAAGTACAGGACTCGGGTCTATCTTCTATTTCACTCCCCCTTTTTCTACTACAAAGCATCATTATTTACACTTGGGACAGACCGAATAAGTTCTCAGTTGTTTGGTTTAGACTAGGGGACGGGCGGTGTGTACGAGTAACAATCTACATATGACACAGAGTCAAGTCCTCTTTAGATCAAGATTGTACTTAGGAACTTTGTAAAAAACTTTAAATTAGGAACAATAGAAAATTTGTTCGTACTAGAGTAAGGTAAAGAAAAGAAAAGGTCAAAACAATTCATACTTCATTGTAGATTAGGGAGAGCCGTAAGTGTAAAACGTGCTAACTTACAGAACTCGTTTACACGTACCACCAGATCGTGTAGAGTCATAATCGTGAGACGCACGACGGACCCTCAGAATTCGTTTCGTTTCCTCGAATTAAAGAAACCTCATGAAAAGTCTCTTAAAACTCGGAATCCAAAGGAAATTGTTACTGTGGAAGAAAGAGTTCAAAGAAAGAGTTCATACTAACACGACATAAACTGAACATTTCTCAGCAAACCGGGTCTCCATAACAACAACGACAAATCAACGAGTCAGCACAGACTGAGAAACGTCGGGGTACCTCACGTCGTACGGTCCGAAGGGCAGGAAGTGAGAAAAGGCCTCGAACCAGTTTGAGTACAGGGAACTCAGTGACTACGGTAAGTTGGTAGAGCAGGAGACAGTAGGGGAAGAGCAGGACGGAAGTTAGAAAGGGTTGTAGTACCGGAAAAGATTACTCAGTCGAGAAACGTAGTCCACCGGTTTTATAACCTTGAAGTCGAGGAAGTCGTAGTCAGGAAGGCTACGTATAAGTCCTAACTAAAGGAAATCCTAACTGACCAAACTAGAGCGTCAGGTTCCCTGAGAGTTCTCAGAAGAGGTAGTGGTGTCCAGTTTTCGTAGTTAAAAGTAGAGGAAAGTACCTCTCAATACCAGGTTGAGAGTGTAGGTATGTACTGATGACCTTTTTAGTATCTAAACTGATATGTCTGGAAACAACCATGTGAAGTCTACGTTCGGTTACTTACTACAAGGTTGTTGTAATTAGATAAACGTCGGAATAAGGTCCTGGTCCAAATAGGCAAACAGTTAGTCTACGTATCATAAGTGACCTGTCGTCTAATCCGTATACTCCTTTATTTTTGACTTGATCTGTGAAGTGTGGGAGTTTCTCAGATAATAGGTAGATCCCTACTATTTTGGAACGTATATGATAGTATTCATCCGTTTTCCATTCTACTTTATGAACACCTCAAAGATCCCTACTTTATCACGAAAGAAGACTTCTCCGAAGGATCTTCTCCAATTTAAAAATTGAACTACTAAAACTTCTAAGTAATTTTAGAACTGTCCGTTCTGTGAAAAACTCCTGACCAAAAAACTCGACTTTATTTACACTCGTCTTATAAACACACACACACCGAAGAGTAATGAATTATAATACGTAAGAGGAGATAATTAACAGACTTACATTCATACTTACTGAAAATTTTTTAAATTCACTGAACTTTATTAATCATTAGTAACGATATTTCTTAGAGTAAACTTTAACGATGGAAAGACTTTTTCAGGTGATTAAATTCTCAACTCAGATTCAAAACAAAACAGGCAACTTCTTAAGTTGAAAATGTTGAGGTCTATGACCTTATGGTTACGATACAAAGTTTTAAGACCCCACATCGAAATCGGAATAAGTATCATTTTACGTTAGTCTGTATTCCGTCTAGAAACCCCTGCCAATATGTTTCCCTCAAGTCGGTGATTTTATCCTTTCACAAGACCGGTGGCCCCCAAAAAGCACATAACTTGAACTCCTGTTGTGTCTTTGACTCGACCTCGTGGGTCCTGACGGACACCAAGGTGCGGGAGGGCCAGAAAGAGGATCCTGAACCCAGGTTAACGAAGACGAGGGTCCAATAATTCCAGGTAGAGAGTTGGGGAGACCGGAGACAGACATGGTGAAAGGACACCCGACCTCTAAACTGATTCTGGTTCAATAAGTTGTACTTTAAACCGGTCTACTGTGTAAACAGAGAACTTCTCGATAGACACGGGGTCAAAAATAACGTCGTAATAAATGTTATCTGTACCGTACCTTTGTCAGATTCACGAGGGACCTACTCACTCACCTATTTCTTTTACACTCTACATACACATAGGGTACCTTTACATTCGTAGGTATATAAGGTATATACATGTATGTATGTGTATGTTACCCTACAATAAGTCGGTAATTTTTCCGGACGGAAAGTACTGTTGTACTTACCTCGAACTCCCGTAATACGATTCCCTTTATTTAGTCTCTTTCTGTTTATGACGTACAAAAGTGAATATAAGTCTTAGATTTCTACACCTCGAGTATCTTCCTCTCTCATCTTACCACCGACAGTCCCACCCCACCTCCCGCCTCCCTTACCCCTCTATAACCAATTACCATGTTTAAGGGTCGGTATTCTACTTATACGAGACTCCTCGGTTACATATCGAACCACTGATATTAATTGTCATGGTATATGAACTTTCAGTAATTCTCTCATCTAGAATTTACAATAGTGGTGTGTGTCTGTGTGTGTGTGTTTGTCATTAATACACTCCCTTATCTTCACATAGTTTAGTGGAATAACATGTAGAATTTCGAAGTATATAATATCCAGTCATTATCGAGTCATTTGGACTCTCCCCTTTCCGTACAAACAGTTTTAATTTTATAGGACACAATCTTTACAAAAGAGAAACTAGACCTACCATCCATATCCAAATATTTAAGAAGTTTAACACCAGAATTCTAAACACGTATACAATATAGAGTTGTTTTCTATTATTATTGTTATTGTTTAAATTTTTGGTGACTTCACATCGGTTAAAACCAGATGGAACCCTATTAAAACGTTACTTATACACGTAAAAGTTCGGAAACTTTTATTGAAAAATCTTGAAAATCACAAAAAGAAATCATAAGGAAAATTTTAATAAAAAATCGGTTAATCAACTTTATTGGATTTATCGACTGTCACTGTCTAAATAATATTATTGATAAATAGGGGGATTTAACGTTTGTCGAATCATCTCGTTTTTAACATGGGAGGAGGTGTGACGGGGGTGGAGTTCAAAAAATTTGTTTTCTTCTCTTTTGTTTTAAAGACCCTTTTCTCCTACGTTTATACACAACGTCTTGGTGGAAAAACCGCGAAGATCTAAAGGTTGTTAAATTTATGGATCTTAAACCCCTATCACACGGGTTCAGTAATAAAGTTTGTTGAGCAGTACAAATGGTTGTGCTGTGTCAGAGTGCGAAACCCCGGTTAAAAGAGTCGGTGGGGTAGGGAGGACGGGTCAAAAGTAGAACTACAGATATCGAAACCCAAGTTTAAATCTGACCAGATCATCACTCACTTTTATTGACTACTACAGTTCCCTTGTTTTTATCTTAAATGTCGTTTTAGGAATGGAAATCGACACCAACAGTTCCAAGTTCGTGGTCTTCTCCTTCTCTGTAAGGAACGACTCTCTCTCGAGGACTTTTTGTCTGTTTAAACTACGGTGATTTAACATCGTAATTTAGATATTTTAGATTCTTGACATGTATTTAATTCGGACCTAAAGAAAAGGGGTCGTGTGGGTCGGTTAGAGTAGTAGAATCTACCTAAATGTTTACCCTAGTTCACGAAGAATTACAAAGATAACCTATATATACATATATAACTCGGACTATGAGTAAATTAGTAACTCGGGCTTGAGAAAGTAACCTTGTCCTGTCGACCCTTCACCACCTTCCTGACTCCCCTCTCTACTTAATGTGGGTTCTCGGTGGTTATGTCTTTCCTAAAAACGACTTTTTCTCTTTTACCGGGAACTTTCCGACCGTATTCCATTCTTGACCGAACCCTGAGTGGAAACAAACGTGGGTGTAAGGGATGAGTCCGGGACAAGAATCCGCACATATAAATTAAACTCCGGTTCGTTCCTCTGGTTCTCTTCCTATAAATTTATCTTATAAAATTACTTAAGATGAAACAAGGGGTGTCTCTAAGAAGATAGACCTGTTTCCTTAGAACTTTATACGGTTCTTGGTTTGACTGCATTCACCAGAATTAGGTCGTACGATAACTTCTTAAGAGGTCCCGATCAGTACAACATACTTTCCTCTCTTCCAATCGTGAGGGGAACTACTCCTACCTTCTCCGAGAACTCGGACTGTTGTACGTATACTAATTCCGTAACGGTGGATGAGGTACCGTAGATTGGTGACCACAGCGTTTCTCAGCCTACGCTGACCCGTTGACGTGTTGTTATATCACCGAGTTAGCCATTTCTTAGACGGGCGTCACGGCCTCTGGGTCCAAGATAGGGACCCAGTCCTTCTAGGGACCTCCTCCTTTACCGTCGAGTAAGGTCGTAAGAACGGACCTCTTAGGAGTACCTGTCTCTTCGGACCTCCCGATGTCAGGTACCCCGACGTCTCTCAGTCTGGGTTGACTCGCCGACTCGCACGTGTGTCACCAACATCCTACTCTGACAGGTAAACCCTGACGTAAAGGGATCGACCTTTGGTACTCCCACCACCACAAAGAGAGAGTCCCTTGTCTCCACGGACAAGGGAAGACAGAGGAGAGATCCAAGACGCACCCGAGTCAAGTGGGTGGTTCACCTCCACACTCCCGGGGAGAGTTATGAGATGACCCGTAGGTCGAGACCCAAGACCAGAATCCCAACGTGACACCCCAAGAGACTCACCCCTGTCTAGAGAAGGGTCACTCCATTGTCCTTGTTTTGTGTCCTGCACAGGAGGGTGATAATACCCCTGACTCCCCAAATCACCCCTTTCAGGAACCACTTCCACTGTCCTCTCAGGACACACACACCTGTGGTCCGTTTGCCGGGTGGCCCCGAGTCCTATTGACGACAAGGATGGACGTGCTCTCAGGGAGAGAGTGGGTCGCGAAGAGAGGAGGACGGAAGGAGAAAGTGCCACGAGTGGGACATCCCCATGGACGTCTTTACACGGTATCACGGACTGGGTGTCACCGGACAGAATCGAAGGAATGAGGAGAAAATTAAAAATACAAAATGAGTCGAAATTTTTAAAAAACAAATTAATTAAAAATAACCTCATATCAGCTAAATATTACGGCACAAAGACGACATGTCGTGTCACTTAGTCAATCTGTACGTGGGTATGACAAAATCTAAGATAAGGGTGTATCCAGCAATGTCTCATAACTCAAGGGACCGACATGTCATCCAAGAAAGATCAATAAATATATATCACATATACAGTCAGGGTTGGAGGGTTAAAGGGTAGGGGGGTGTGAAGGGGGAACATTGGTATAATGAGTCGGTACTTTTTCTTTCCTTATTACGGTAAACGTCGGTTACTTACCTGGATCTCTACCAGTATGACTCACTTCATTCAGTCTATCTGCTTCTGTTTATACTAGCATACTATAACGAATATACACCTTAGATTTTTTACTCATGTCTACTTTGATTATGTTTTGTTTTTATCTCAGTGTCTCCATCTTTTGTTTCAATGAGGAGAAGATTTTAGTGAAGGTTTACTTAAATCTGGGGTCTTTAGGACGTCCTTCGTCACGGTAAGTGTCCACTTAAGTGACGACACCCTCAGTCAGGCGAAAGGAGTGGAAGACGAACAATGAATTAGGAGACGTTAGGCCAGAAGGGAAATCCAATTCGTCCTACTGCGTACGTATCGTGAGTCGAGTCGCGACCGAGTGTGATTCACGACCTCTTCACACCGACAACACAAATGATAGTCGCCCACACCTTCCCCTCCCTCTCCCTTTCCTCACAGTTCCTACAAGGCCACCAAAAATTGTGACACCAAGAGTACCCCGGGGACGTATGGGGACGTCTATCTCTCTCTCTTCGACGTACCGACGTAGCTGCAGCCCGAGAGCCACTACAGACACTTCTTCAGTAGGTTCACGTATCTGGACCTATGGCTCCTCGTGTAAATGGTAGACTTCCACTCTGACGACGGGTCCGCGACAGAGGGAAAGGTGTCTAGGAAGTACAGCGTTTCCTTAGCAGTCAATGTCATGGCAACCACTACGGAACACTTAAAGTCTTGTAGGTCGGTTACACATCTTCTAGAAGTAATCCTTTCATAAAGATTCCTACGATAACGATGGACCTACCCTGTCAAGAAGTAACACGTCCTCTCAGAGAGTGTGACCCTGAGTTATTTTATTTAAGTTGTAGGAACAGAGAAGAGGGAGTATAGACCGGAGGTAACACTGACACTGTAGTCATTGGTTTTTTTTTTGAAGTACAAAAGTTTATATTTGCGAGAGATGAGGGTCCGTCATGGTAGAAATCACTTCTCGGTAAACGGTATCTTATTTTATACAAAGGACTTTATATTATACTAGAAATCAGACACTTCGAGACCGAATGTTGTAGTTGATTGAAATGTCCCTAATTTTAAGAGTATGGTGTCACTACAATTTTTTAAAAGGGGATTTCCTGCCCAGAGATTTATCACAGAGACTTTACCTCACAAAGTGAGGTAAGAAGACGGGGAAGACGACGTCTAACATATCTATTAATTTTAGTACTTCGTTCTCGAAACCTCTAGGTCTAGACCAAGTCTAGAATTCGTGGACTGATGAATGAACGAGAGTCGGAAACTGTTTACTAACTTAGAGACTTTCAGAATCAAAAGAGTGGTGAACGGCGGGGGTGTCACCCTTGATGAAACGAGTAGAACACCTCGACTTACATCTTTTGAACTACATTAAGGACTGGGTGACATTCGAGTTATCCAAGTAAATAATATATATTAATAATCTACAATGGGCTCCTAATCTTTAATTAACTCTTTTGCATCCTCAGGAAAGAATGAACCTGTTTAATGAACCTTATAACCCTTACCCCCGACTCTCAATCCTTTTATTTTCGTACTCTAACTCTAGAAGTGTAGAATCACATAGGGACAGGAGGGGTACTGTACAGACACCATGAACCCGTTTATGTACAAATCGTGTATGTACATCAACTCCCTGACGGGTCCTGTCAGTTTAGATATGACAAAAAATTCGGATTCGGGGACACGAATACCCACATTATTAACAAATCTCGTCCCAAAGAGTGGAAGTCGACCTCCCACCCGACCTTTGAAGAAACGGTACCCCCGGACAGAACACGTAACATCCTACGGGACCGGATGGGGGTCATCTACAGTCATTGTCGGGAGAAGATTAATAGTGTTGGGGGTATACAGATGTCTACAGTAGTTTGTAGGGGACCCGACCAGTGTTATGGGAACTGATTCTTATTGATTACACTTAGTTTCCTCCCTCTCTGGACATTAGAAAAAAATTTTTTCTAAAAAAATTTTTAGAAACTTCCAAATGGTGAAGTCACCATTTGGAGGAGAGTTTATTAAAGAGATAAGATCAATTGTTTCATTTTCGTTACTAATTAAGGATTAAAAATTTCTTGATCTTACGGAGCTGTATGTAGTTTACGATTATAGCACTATTTGCGACCAATTATAAAGAGACACAACTAAGTGAAGGTCAAGACAAACACAAAGGACAGGTGAGACTGGTAGTCAATACGGACACTCTCGCCCACACACCTGAGTAGACTGCAGGACCGACTACCAGAGTCTCAGTCTGTCAAAGATTACACTCGGTAGGTCAGGGTCAGAGAGGGAAATAGTATCTTCCCCCAGACCCGTCGTCTCTCAATGCATCGACACGTGGGCGTCAGGACACTGATGGATTCCCCGATTGCGTCTTGGGACCAGTCAATAAATTCTTTCGCGAAAACAAGAAGACGGAGCAAATTGGGTCAATTTTTTACCCAGTTCTCCTTACGAGACCCGTGACTGAAAATTACCGGAGACTCTCATCTGATCATGTTTCTTACTGTGTCCTAAGGATATTTTACGGGTCATCGTTCCAGACTCTTTACTTCATGTAAAGTTCTTGTATTAAATTTCCTCTGAAATTTAATAATAATACACAACGAAGATGGACATTTACCGTACAGGTCATCTTGGACCACCCCAAAGTTCAGAATACACATAAAGATTGGTTGTGTTGTTTACATCTACAGTTGGTTTGTGAAGGATTTACTTCCTACAACGACTGTAAATAAAGGCGTAGGAACGACAGTCATTGTCGAAATCATTTCTAAAATTGACTTAACTGGACCTAAAAAGAAGAACCTTCAATTGGATGACTCATAAGCAAATCTCAGTAAATATAACGGAAAAGTACTCAGAGACAAAAGAGTATATATCTACAGATAGTGAAAAGTAAAACTTTCATAATTACGTGGTAGTATGTATGTATCTTGATAACTGATAATTCTCTATAAATACCACGTATCCACGAAGTATATAAGAAAAATCATGAAAATACGTGTAAACTACACAAAATATTATTTTCAATGATGTATGTTTGTAATGAGAAGTATCTTTAATATGTAACTATCAGTTAGTACCTCTCTTACCGATTTTCAAATACAAACATACAAACTTTTTAGGACCTTTAGTGACTATTATGAAATAGTCTAAAAACAAAAGATTCTCACCCTCTTTACAAGAACATTTATTGGAAGTGTAAGTAATTGTAGATAAGGAGTCATCGTAAAACAATAGTCTCTTCTACTTGTTCCAATTTATAAAGTTCTTCTTAAATAAGTAAGAGAGGTCAAGTCTCTTCTAACTAGACTTTTCAGACTTAATCTTTTCTCCAAAAAATAATTATTTTTTACCACATTACAAAAGTCACCCCTATACTCTTTACCCCTGTCCTCTTGAACCTTGACGAATTTCTCTACCTATTTATAGGAAAAAAGATTAAGAAGAAAGAAGAACATTCTCTACCTATTTACATTTAAAGTTGAACAAACACCGAATTACATTCTGTGTTATTATCGTATTGTCAACCGAGAAAGTATCTTACGGATTTACACCCCAAATACTTCTGGTAAGAACGAAAGGTAGAGGATGAGGTATCTGAACAAGGTATCTGATGTACTTACATTACTTCATTTGTTTAGTCATGAAGGTGCGAAGATGTACACAGTCGTACTTCTCCACGGTCCTTACTGGAGTTACCCTACTGATTGACAAAGAATCTACTCACTATGAGAACACAGGAAAGCTGGGGTGTGTTAGATCCATTTCAGTCTCCTGCAGAAACTACTCACCCATAGGTTTGAGGCGGTGGTGTCTTACATGGCAGTCTTACTTTAGCGGTACAAAGGCGTGCTTCAATTAGTAATAAAAGGTCCTAGACGTCAGTGTCTGAGACCAGGACCCCAGTACCTGTGGTAAAGTTTATCCTTCCATTACTAAACGGGTAGTACTTAGATTCCCTTTATCCACCGAAACACCGCCCCTCAGACGAGAACTCCCGTCACAGACTCCTTCTTCTCCAAATGTCCCTCTTCGTCTTACTCAAACTACATCCTAAAATAAACAGACCCACAGGGGAGTCAGTCTCGGTCCCGGTCTCCTCGTAGATAATTACGTCGCTAGTATTGACTTCTTCTCGTACATGTCTCCCTAAATTGTAGGATTGGGAGGGAACTAGTGAAACTGAAATCAAACGAAAGACCGACATTTGACGTCCTCTATGTAAATATCAGTATGTCTTGGTGTCAGAAAGGGTTGTAAACACAGTAGAAAAGTATACCAATAGTAAACCGTCCTCCTCTTAAGTCCCCGGACATCGTGCCACACCGGTGTACCCACTGTCGACCTCGAGAGTCCCAGAGACTACCTCACGAAACGATCTTCGAAGAAGGAGTAATACCCGTCTGCCGAAGGTAATCGTTGACCGGGTGAAATAATAGGAAAGGGGATTTCACAAGGGTGGTCCGAGACAAAAGTAAATATTACACGAAAACAGTAGACACCTTGTCGCATCGTCATATAGTTTCGTCTTAAGCAAAGTTTGGCCTTCGTTAAATAGTAAAAGAACACCACCACTCTGAGCTCAAGGTAATACCAATGTCAGAAGTCTCCTGTACCTTT
Source organism: Capra ibex (assembly GCA_006410555.1). Classification (NCBI taxonomy): domain Eukaryota; kingdom Metazoa; phylum Chordata; class Mammalia; order Artiodactyla; family Bovidae; genus Capra; species Capra ibex. Next base: position 41,166,976 of record SJYO01052474.1, on the reverse strand, counting down.
TTACGAGGTTTCCATCTCACTGAGTTTTGGAGACGAAGAAAGACAGCTTTTGGAGACGAGAATCTAAAAGGACTAAAGCAAAGATGAGGTCCACTTAAATATAAGAGGGAGATCTGACCAGATACAAGGGACAGTCTAAAACGAATACTTCTAGACGTAAGTACTATTTGTTTTCTGTGAGAGAAAATCTCAAAATACAGAAGGGAACCCACACACACACTCATCCAAAGGAAAAGACAAGAAATTCGTCGTTACGGGTTAAAGGTGTATCTGACGATTTAGCGTCTTAGGTCCCAAATTCACGGTTTTTACTAAGACTACGTGTAGGTTCTTGAATATTTAGTAACAGGTCTCCACTCACCCACTTAGTTTACCTCTAAGGAGTGGTTTGTCCACAAGAGATGGGACCGACGTGTAATCTTAACGTTCTCTCGAAAATTTTACGGTCCTATGGGTACGAGTCCGGGAAGAGGGTCTCTTAGGGAAATTTAATCACGTCCCACCCCGGGACCGTAGTGATCAAAAAGTGTTAAAGGTTTGACTAAGACCATTCCTCGGTGAGAACTATATGCCTTCGAGTCACAAGAGTTGGAATCAATTCTTAGTGGATACCTTGATTTTTTCTTCAGTGGTCACTCCAACCCTGATAAGATTAAATTAACTGGTCCCTACTCTGAAACTGTATCCATTAAAATTCTTGGAGTGGTCAACTAAAAATTTTGCATCGGTGCTAATTCTTGGTGATAGTCTCTTTCTACGGACTTTTAACGTAAAAAGAGACAACTTACGTCTATCCTAGTGTAGACCCCGGTATTTTACAACGTGAGAGTTATTTATACTCGTTATTTTCATGAGACGGAAATAGTTGAATAAACTGAGTTTACAGGACACTCGAGTCTTATAGTACTAGTGGAGTACCTGACATCGGACGGTCAGACACCCTAAAAAGTCCGTTCTTATCGTCTCACTCAACGGTAAAGCATGAGGTCCCCCAGAAGGGGTGGGTTCATAACTTGGGGGCAGAGGACGTAACCGTCCACCTAGGAAACCGTGATCACGGTGGTCTCTTCGGACACTCCTTTGACTCTGGGTCTCTTCCCATTAAACCGGTGCCAAGTCAAGTAATTCATGTAAGTCTGACTCCGTCGGACCAAGAGATCTAGATACGGGAATTGGTGTTCAGATGACGGAGAGGATATTTTTGCCTTCATTTTAAAGGATCGAAATGTATACATTTTCGCTTATATCTATGTACTCTTTTTACCGACCGTGATCGTGTCACTTCCGACTTGCGGTCTGTTCACCGAGGACAAAGAGGCGAACAAAGGGGACGTCTGGACCGCGTGACAGTGAGGATGGACGACCTCTACTCGGTCGAGGACGTTTCATACCTGTAGGACGTAGCCTGTATAAGCCGTGGTCGATAGTTACGGTAGGTCCAGTCGGTCTCGGGTAAAGACAAACGGACGACCGTGAGAATCCGAAAGGAGAGAGGAGGGTCCGAAAGTGATTGTCCCTTCAAAAAGACCGACCAACGAAGTCGGTTTAAGTTCCCCTACCTCAACCAGTGAGACCACACACAGAAAGGGACAACCAAACCACGTAGAATGACAGACACGAGAGAAAGGACAAAATTTTGCTTCCCACCTCGAAAACTTTCAGGGTTTTTCCTTTTTTCTAGTGTGTCCTCCACCGCCAGGTCTCGAGAACCGTTTCTGCGATTTCCTTACGACGTCCATTGGGAACGAAGGGGGAGGTCCGACCAAAGGAGCCCCTGTTCGACCCCAGGTATCTTTTCACTGATACAACATCAATGAGAGTCTATGGGACACGTCTCTGTCCTTAAGTCAGTGAACCCAAAAGACTTATGATTTTATTCGTACAGTACGTATAACTCATTCCATTTTTACCCTACGTCAACCTCGCTGACGTCAGTAAAGATCCCAAAACCAAAAGGGAAGAAATGACGAATCGGACGGACGAGAGAAGGGGTGACCCCACACGTGGAACTAAAGACCGACGACACGAACACACGAGACGGGGTGGAAAAGACACCGAGTCACCTGAGTGGTAGGGAGGCTCGGGCGACCGGCCTCAGAAGCCCTCGTCCTGCAACATATCTGACAGAGAAGAGAGGTGGGAAGGGTGGAAGGTAGTCTTCAAGTGACGTATTGTGATTGACGACTGAAAAGGTTACGTGTCGATTCGGTTCTAAACGTCGAGTCAGTAATATATAATTTAAAGTCGTAATAATCCCAGTTTTATTTAGTCCTTGAATGTCTTTGACAATATGAGAATACATTGAGACCAACTTTCGTGAAATACCTAACTTAACTTTATGAAAGTTTCGTTTCTCTCTAAACACAAGTTTTGTAGACTCTTTCACTAAACAAAACATCTTCGTGGTCCACCATTATTTCTTTTGTAAAAATTTGGATGAGGTAATTGATAATTATAATCGTTGGATCTAGGACCCACTAATAACGTTCCTCCTTCCTTAACTTATATTTACTCTTTCTCGGACCGGTGAAATCGACAGTAAAATTTGGATATCGAAATTTCAATACTAGTAGAGGTTAATTTTTACACTAAAGAGTGAGTTAACATAAAGTATTCTTCGGTCACCTTCAACGGTACCGTTCACAAAAGGATAACTTTCAATAGTGAGTTAATTTTTTTTTACAAGACATCTTACAAGAAAAAGAGATGAAAGGTTAGAATCTTTGTTCACTTATCAGATTCGTTGAGTGTAGATTTTTCATTATAGGGGGAAACCACAGTGAAGTCCATGGATTCGGAAAAAGACCGGGTCATTCTGACGTAAGGAGGTTAGGATTAAACAGATGTGATCTAAAACCTCTTCTCTTTTTAATAAGACTACCGAGACTTTGGAGTAGTCTCAAAAGATTTTACGTTCTCCTAGACACAGTATAACGGGTATTTCCATTTACTCAAAAGAAAGAAAAAACACAAAGAAAGAAGGTCACACAAACTACTTTCATAATACACGAACAGACTTACACCCTTTCAGGAACCTCTTTCCTGAGAATCAACCAAGTAAAAGACGAGATAATCCTAAAGTCAAGTCAAGTCAACGAGTCAGCACAGCTGAGAAACGCTGGGGTACTTAACGTGGTACGGTCCGGAGGGACAGGTAGTGGTTGAGGACCTCAAGTGGGTTTGAGTACAGGTAACTCAGTCACTACGGTAGGTCGGTAGAGTAGGAGACAGCAGGGGAAGAGGAGGACGGGGGTTAGGGAGGGTCGTAGTCTCAGAAAAGGTTATTCAGTTGAGAAGTGTACTCCACCGGTTTCATAACCTGAAAGTCGAAATCGTAGTCAGGAAGGTTTCTTATGGGTCCTGACTAGAGGAAATCCTACCTGACCAACCGAGAGGAACGTCAGGTTCCCTGAGAGTTCTCAGAAGAGGTCGTGGTGTCAAGTCTTCGTAGTTAAGAAGCCGCGAGTCGAAAGAAGTATCAGGTTGAGAGTATAGGTATGTACTGGTGACCTTTTTGGTATCGGAACTGATCTGACTGGAAACAACCGTTTGATTACAGAGACGAAAATTTATACGATAGATCCAACCAGTATTGAAAGGAAGGTTCCTCATTAGTAGAAAATTAAAGTACCGACGTCAGTGGTAGACGTCACTAAAACCTCGGGAGTTTTTATTTCA